>JAQGAZ010000268.1:0-76220 GCA_034692225.1 Polydesmus complanatus | reverse complement strand
ATAATTTCAGAATCTTAAATAAAATCTTAAATATTTTCAGCCTTCTTAAATTTTATTTAAAATGATAAGTGTAACTGCATGAGTGACTTTACGGGGCTTCGTAGAAGTGACAGGACTATCGTGGTCACCAGATTGGCCGCACCGCGATGCGGGAGCTGCCGCAGTTCTTTAGCTGAATTCCTTTAATAAAAGCGTTTTCCTAAATAAAAAAAATTCTTTTTCTTAAAATTTACTTTTGGCACTTTCAGCCTATTTAATTTCCACTCTTTCAATAGTACAGTACATGTATCTGTTATTGTTATCGATACGATATACCTCAGCCTTGCTTACCTATAATACCATCTTTTAATTCTGCATTTTATGTGCATTTTTAAACATCAACAAATCGCTATTTGAAATTTATTTAAAATATTCAAATTAAATTAAGAAAAATTAAGGCTTGGATTTTTTAATTAAAAATATGTAAAATATAATGGAAGCGATATTATAAAGATTATAGAGACCGGACATTTTGAAGGGCGAAAACATCGCGCATCAATAATTATTACGAGTAATAAAATAGAATTAAATTACAAAATGAATTTTTCATACATGAATTTCCAATAAAAATCCGACTAATATTTCTAATTTAAAATAAATATAAATAAGACGCTTCCAAAAAAAAAATAATATTAATGTAATTAATTATTAATTTCTCACATTCCAATCTTAAACCAAACTTAGCTTTAATTACGCCCCAAACATTTTAAGATTAAATCATCGGATAAATAGGGACGAGGAAAATATTAGTGGGAGACTAAAAGGTGTAGATTGACGGTTGAAGAAGATAAATGGGCTAGGGATAACCGGAATACATTTCATCAGAAATTCTACAAACTTTTATACAATAAAAATCTAATTTATCAAACTATTTACACACAAAAAGAAAACAAGAAGAGCAAAAAAAAACAACAACTGAAAATCCACTCGTTCATCAATTTCATTTCACACTCAACAATACAGAAAAATCAATCAAAACAGTCATAGTAAGACGCAATTTTTTTAGAAAAAAAAAACATTAATTTAAAAATTAATTAAAATATGCAAGTATTTCGTTTAGTAATTATAAATGACTTGATCATCGAAATATATAAATCTTTTTAATCATATAAAATTAGATGAGGATGATTAAATTCGGCATTAAATAGTCTCGATTCTCTAAAAATGCGGGGTAATTTTTTTTTTACATTTTCTTCTTTATCACTAACAAAAATATTAAGTTAAAAATGCTTGGAAATTGAAAGTACAAGTTTGATTGATTTGATATGAGAAGTTATGCATGATATGATCGGTTACTTATTAAAAATGAAATAGTAATTATTTTCAATTAAGAAATTAATATTAGCAATAAAATGAATGATTCCGGATTAATTTATGTATACACGTTTATAATAGTACTGTATATATAGAAAAGAATAAAGACTGGCATAAATAGAATGTGTAAATATATATATAAAGTTAAAACAATTTGCTTACAAAAAATCTATAAAATTAAAAAAAAAAGGAAACAATCAAGATTATACAATAAACAGTATTTTTTTTTTATGTTGTCGATTTTTATAAACCCTTAATTCAAATATATAGATAAATTTTTACCTTCTTTTCATCCTCTTCATCAACTTTAACATTTTAAAAATTATAACATTTCAATATACAGTGCACCTGAACGCAGCGCAGACCGGAAGTCTTGTTTCTATCACTTTTAATCAAACTTTACTTGGTATTCGCACATTATATAGGCAGTGGTTGGGCTCTTCGTTGTCCATATCTTTTCTTCATCTTCATCTTTATTTTATATTTTTTTTTTGGAGTAAGTGTTTTAAAATCCATAGACGTTGGTTCACGGTTCTCCACATTCGGTAAATGCACTGTTTCAAAATGCTAGTAGAAAATATTCTGGACACAAGTTAAATAAATTTTATCTATGTTTTTGACACGAGTCACAACAGAGTTTACGATAATACGAATAAGTGCACAGTCTGGATTGAACTACTATTCGACAGTGGTGATAGTTATCAATGCAACCAGAATCTGAAACAAGAATAATTGACACAAAAATTTAATGCACGATTCGATGTTTAATAAATACGAATGCTGCACACAATTAATTTACCTCTTTGAGGTTCTTCATAACATTTGGCAAAATTACAACTCTGCCGCGTTGGAGGTCTTTTGTTTTCATCACATTCGTTGCTACCCTTCAGTTTTTCATCCAAACATCTCGCCTCCCGGAACTGATTTCCAGTATCACACGATTGAGAACACTACAATAAGTATCAATAATAAACACCCCATTAATTAATTACAAGCATACAGATAACGTTGACTGGCATTAGCAAAGTTAACGAACCTGAGACCAATCGGTTGTGTACCAATCGGGTTTGCACGATTCCGAGAAGCACGGTTGTTCTGTAATTGGTTTTTCTAAACCTGAACACAATGCATCTACAGAAATCTTATACTGCCCTCGATAAAATGCGAGACAGATAACTTCCCGTTTTTGAACACCTGGACCGCAAGGTGAGGAACACTGCTCGTAAGAAATATTCATAATAAATTTAGTATTGGAAGTTTGAAAAATAACAATTTTAACATACAGCTTGCCAGATTCCAGTAAACCATTTTCCCTGAGTACAAGAACGGTCACTGGTACAAACACGAGTCGATTCGGGTCGACTAGAAGGATCGCATCTCTGTTTGGAATCATGGTTGTCGCTAACGCAAGCCACACGCCGAGATTGAATACCTTGACCACATTCGGCGAAACACTACAAAATAGGAATATTAATTACTGTACTCATAAAAAATTTGAAAAGGAAAATGCAATCGATTTACCTGTGTTGACCATTCGCTAAAATACCAAGTGGTCAAAGCGCAAGAACCAACTTCGCATTGGTCCTCATCGGATGGACGATTAAATTTATCGCATAAATCTTCAGATACCGCGTATTCTTTGACATCTACACACACTACGCCTCTTCTTTTTACGCCTCTACCACATTTGGCGGAACACTGAAAATAAAAAAAATTTAATTACCGGGTATGGTGGGAAAAAATATAAAAACAAATTAGACGGGTTTACTTTTTCCCAATCTCCTGCTTTCCATCTAAAACACGGTCCGAGATTGCATTTTCGAACGGTTAATTCCGATTTGCTTTCAGGGCACATGCTATCGGTAACTGTAATTTGCAAATTTGCCGAAATGGATTGTTTACAAGTGATTTGTCGAAGCTGAACTCCTTCGCCACAAGTCACACTACAGTCACCCCAATCACCAGCAACCCATCTAAACCAAAAAAAAAAGCACTCCTTCATTAAATCTGGTTTAAATCTTCATAAAATTCAATATTAATGTAGTAATCAATAAAATTAATTTAACGTTTCTTCTCAAATATTTTTCACATACAGAAAAACAAATGCAAATACAGAAAATACATACAGCATTTTTAATAGTACAGTACATGTAGAATGAATATTTTTAAAAATTGTATCGTTGACTAATTTTGATAAATAAAAAAATATTTTACTCTGGAGGACAGGGTCTGGTGTTACACCTCGATGTCTGAACTGGAATTTTATCTGTGTGACGGCAATGATGATCAGAAACCACAGCTAAATTGCTTTCTTTCACGCAAACCACGATGCTCTTCTGACTTCCTAACAAAAAAAAAAAAAGAAAAAAAAACTTCATTCAATTTTGTTTGCCCACCTATTAATAATTAACCAGCCAAAAGTAAGCACAAACCTCCCCCACAAGATCTGCTGCATTCGGAGAAGCCCGAAGTTCTCCACACAAATTTCGTGGCATTTCCATCGATTTCATTGTTTTCAAGTAGAGAGTTTTCTCCCGAGGGAATTTCGGCAAATAAACTATCACTGTCAGCTGTTCGAATATTGGAATCAGCTGGAAAATCCCTGAGAGCTGGTGAATTATCGTTTCCGATCCCTGCGATGACAGGGGGAACAAGTTGTGTGGGGGGATGAGTAGATTTTTTTCCACCACCCCCTCCTTTTCGTCTCTGATGATCTCGGTGGCGGAGGTGATGATGAGATGTCGACTGTTGACTATGCCCACTCTTCCCACTGCCGCTACTATGTCGACTACTCCGTTTGCTAGTTCCTTCTACCGACTGAGAACGGTGGTGGCCGTTCGACGTTTTCGAAGTTCCGCTAAAGGCTTTTTCGTGAGATGAATGAACAAGTGTGGATCTCCCGTCGCCACTCGATTCTGTCAACGGGAGTGTGTACTCGTATTTTACTCCGGGATTTGTTTGTTGAGATAAAATCTTTCAAATAAAAATGAAACAAGATTAATACAGTAATACAAAATCATCTAAATCAACATTTTTTTAACTAAAGTTAAAGGCACTGCACGCACACAATGATATTATTATTTTGAAGAAATAGAAAAAAATTCAAAATATTCGTATAAAATAAATTAGATTTTTTTAACGCTAAGAGATGTAAAAAAAAAAAAAAATATTCATGAATAAATAAATTCAGAATTGTTATCAAAAGCGAACAATTTATAATTTAATTATTTTATAATTTAAATAAATTCGCTAAGTTAAGAACAAAAATGTCAACATTTAAATAAAAAAATACAGGTATTAAAATTTAAAAATAATGAAATGTTTAAACTATCTATCTAATTAGAAGTTAGTTATCATACTAATGCTCGTAGCCTACTGTAAACCTCAGACTTGTATAAGATTGTAAATCATTGAATAGCCCTACGAATGTTTTCTATTTTTTTTTTTCTTTTTAATAATAAAAAGCTTAAATTACCATCATGTCGACCGAGTCTTGCGTTGGTCCAATAGCTGTGATCGACTCGACTTTGGTGACTTCGTCTTCTCTTTGGTAATTAAAAATGGTCCCCACTGCTTCGTAATTCCCGGACCAATTAATGGCCCAGTTACCATTTAGAATGTAGCTCCCGTTTAGATAACGCAGTGCTAAGAACAAAGTCATGCATGTGAGCCATTAAAAAAGCAAATATAAAATTGAAATAAAAAGACGGAATGCATGCATTAAGAAAGGCCACCCGAGTCGCCGGATTAATTAAAACTGCGCAAGTATAAACATTTTCTATTAATAGAAAGAATTATTAGATTTTATGAGCTAGGAAAATGAGTGAAAAGCGCATCGGAGGCAGTAATCATAAACACAATGTTTACGAAAAATTTTGCTTAAACAAAAAAAAAAAAAGCTTCTCAGTTAAACGACGACATTAGAAAAGCGCGCATTAATAAATAAAATAATATAAATTTCAATAAACGCAAGCCGTTTTACGTTAATGACTAGAGTTTTATTTTTCGAAAAATAAAACGTTGAAATTACCTAAATAATTGCGACTGGGAAGCAATTCGGTGATGTTGACGTTACATGATCCTTTGGGAAGTGTGGCGATAAGGTTGTAACCGTAGGGCAGTTGGGGCATGGTATACAGACCAGACACGATCCGGCACGTGCTATTATCCCCGCCACACACGCCGCACACGTCCAATTTCTTGTCCGAGCCGATCACACCATCGCATCCCACCGTCTGCAAAAATAAATACCGGTATATTTAATTTTTTTTATCAAAAGCAAATAAAAATAACGCACCAACACTAAATTAACAATTTTTAAAACTTTGCATTCAAAAATGGAAACTCAAAAAAACAAAATCAAACTAACAAATTACAGTAGTGAAAACATTTTATGTGATGCAGTCATAACTCAAAGTTCCTACTGCGGACATTATTTAACCAATTATTACTTAACTGAAAAGTGATGTCAAAATGATACATAAGAAAATGAAAAACCAGCTACGCTTAAGTACATAAACCATTCAGCCTTTGTATCAATGAAAACGGTATACTCAATAACTGGATTTAAATAAAAGTTAGATATTCAAAAGTTTGCACAACATCTTTTTTAAGGCCTTTAAAACACTTCGTTAAAATATATGCAATGTCATTGTTATGAATTTGAAACCAATAAGCGCATCTGGCGCCTACTTATCAATAATAAAAAAAAAAAAAAAAGGGAGGAAGATTAAAATATGAAAAAAATATTTATACACAATTTATTGTTGAACAGTTAAAAAATGCAGCAAATTATTAATTAATTTACTGTCCAACTTTACAACAACATTTGTAAATTTCGTAAGTAGTGCGCCAGTTTAAAGAAAAAGATTAGACCGAAAGAATATTTCAAGAAAATTAACACATTTTCTCCTTTCTTGCTAACATAATAAGCAACTAATAGTAAATTCATAACTTTCGCGGCCTACCTAAAATTAGCTATGATAACCGCTGTTTTAAGGTATATTAACTCTTTAAAAAAAGTTAAATAGGACATAAAAATGTTCCAATTGTACGTCAAAACATTACACGAGTACCGGCACTTTGCTTACATAATATTAGGATCATTTCAAGCTTCAAAGAACATACTTTCTCTTTTTTTCTTTTTTAAGATAATATAATACACATAAAAATTCGTTTAGAAACCCTAAACTTCATCAAGAAAGAAAAAAGCGAGAATAAAACAAACAGTTCTTTGAAACAGAGTAAACATTTGTTATATTTTATGAATTTTGACAAAGCATAACCATTAAACCCGACAAGAAAAATAAACCCGCTATTTTTTTTTTAAAAAAATTATAAAATCACATAAAAATAACAAAATACCGTAGGCTACACAGTAAATGTTGATGCATTTGCATCTTTCAGTCAACTTTAAACATTATTTTTAAAAAAAGTGACTAACCAAATTGCAAAATAAACTTACTTAAATGTTAGAAAACAAAACAATTGGTCAACATTTTCTACTGATTGATCAAAGACTGGTGAACATTAAAATAGATGCAGTGCCGTTCAGAATTTAGATAAAAATAAATGGTAAAATTTTTCTATTCAACCTTACAATATCAATTCGCCAGTTCAGTATCTTAATTGCTAATGAAGTGATTCGTAGAAATTTAATCAACATTTGTTTATACTTAAATTAGGTTATGTTAATCAAGATAATTCCCTCCTTAGAGACTCAAGCACTACCCGTATCTAACAAATTATTTCTAAGAATTCATTATCATCGTGTAATAAGAGAAAAATCATCAACTACATTTTCTAATAAAAAGAAAAGAAAATTGTGTAGGTAGAAAATAAATTCTAGAACTCAATAAAACACTGCTTCAATTGTTTTACTCCAGCAGATACAAACAGAAATTGTATAAACAAACCACTTGTTAGTAAAAATAATGGTTTTGAAAATATCGAGTGCGCCAGCAAGTGGGCAACTAGAACAAAAATATTCTTTCTTCCCACCCCTTCCCAACATCTCCCACCAGCCATCATCATCGTTCAGGCATTTTTTTTTTTTTGGTTTAAAAACTGCCATAAATTACGCTTAGCAATAAAGAGAAAGATTTAGTCGAGATTAGAATTAATCTGAGCGAGTGAGAGTGAAAGTGAGAGAGTTGAAATCGCCGAAGCGTATCTAATAAAGAGTGTAGAGTGAAGTACATGAGCAAGAGCATGTGCAGGCATCTTTCATTCGTTTCCATTAACAATTAAAGTAGCAGACGAGATTTAATGGAAAAATCTTAAAGAGAGTAATATGATCTGCGAGGAGGCGAGCTACCACCAAATACATACAGTCAAGGGCCCCTATATTTATAGGCGGGATAAAAATGTATCCGCGGTCTAAGCCGTGATTAATGCATAGGGATAGTAGGAATGGAAGGGGGGGGGGGGCTTAGAACGACTCCTACAAAACGCTTTTAATAAGTCGTTTACATCGCTGAGTATTAAGATCTACTCGCCGAATTTAACGGCTTACGAAAGCAGCCTATCGCCGAACGACGTTCATTAAAGTGGGGGACCAAGTGATTGGAAGAAGCAAAAATCAACTTTTATTAGCTTCCAAATTAAACCGAATAGTCGGAATAGTAAAGATTGATGCAAAAAGTAACGCTTCGAGCGGTTTAAGACTTCATTAACTGCAAAACCCGATTCATCAACTTTAGTTACGTTCTTGAAAACCGAAATGATAATGGCAAGCAATAGTGCTCTCAAGATTACTGAAACTATTGTGTTAGAAAACTTAATTAACGCTGGTTACAACAGAAACACATTACATTTTGAATAAAAATGAAAATTCGGAGAAAATATTTTTGTATTATTTATTAATTTTTTTTTTACTGAAAAATAATTTTTTTTTTTTGAGTAAAATATATTTTTTCTTTTCTATAAAAGTTTAATTGTTATTTGCTATAAATAAATTTTATTTGCTCAAAAGTAAAATAAAAATGTTAATAATAATTATTCATAAGCATTAATTTTTTTTTCTAACGAACTTTTAAAACTTATTATTGCAACTACAAGTCTTCATTTACAAAATAATGACTTTTGTTTATTTAAACTTTTGTTTATTTTACATTCTCGACGTCTCATTTAATTCATAAGTGCAAGTTGTGACACACTTACCGCTAATAAATGCATTTATGTAACGCTTTTAAAAAAGAAAGAAAAAAAGCCTCCCTTAATAAAGATAAAAATCTGAAATAAAAATTACTATAATTTACAAAACGAAATTTTTTAAACCAAAAAATAAAATAAAACATAAACGAGTAACCAGTTTTCGCAGCGCAACACTTTCAATGTTAAAATCTTAAGCAATAAAACTAAATGGTGGAAGATAAAAAGTAAACGGTGTTGATGATTAATTGCGGTCTGGTTTGCTACGCGGTTAATTTATGGTTAATATGGTTTTTTTTTTCTTTCTTTCTTTTCGTACGTGCTCTCTCGAGTTCTTCAAATGCCCTCACACCCGACCCCCACCTACCCTAAAAATAATGCACTTAAATTAAAAGACTCAAAACTCAAAAAAAGAAAAAAAAAAAAAAAAGAAATGCCAAAAGGCAGTAAAGTGGAAAAATGAAAAAGATGTCGCGGTGCTTTGTTTATTATTTATTTTTATTTTATTTACACGTTTTTTAATCTGTGCTGTGCGGTGGAGAGTTTGAAATAAACCGCAAAGTTATGCGGTACAGTGACATCTAACGAGCATGGCATTCTTTTGCATGTCAAACGTAGCACGTTCACCGCTCGCGCATCAATTTAGCAACCAGCAACACAGCAGCATCACTGACATTTCTCCGTACGACACGTCATCCGGACTCACGACAACATTTCGCACGAAGAAGACAATTACGATTGCATATTATAATAATATAGCCTACTAACGTCAAGAAAATGGGGGGGGGGGGGGGAAAGGACGAGTCGAATGTCACGAGGGTAGTGGCGTTTAAATATTTAATTCAAATTTCAAATCAAGTTCGATGTGTAACTGAATAGAACCGAGTATCAAAATAAATAGCAAAAGTACCAACATGTTTTTATAAATAAGAGATTTGATTTTGTTAAATATTTACATGCTTTAAAATGTTTTTCAGCTCGGTTTTCCACCTACTCCTCCCCCATCGCTTTATCTTTATTAATCAATAAGTGTCACTGTATACGTTCATAGGGAGCCTAACCTTCTCAAATTAAACAACGTTTGCATTTGACGTGATTTATTGAATTGCAATCGCGCTTCACAATTCGCTGCCAAAGTGAACCGTAGGAATGATGAAATTTATAAACCGAATTTTAACGCTAATTTTTCATCTTATTGCCCTTAAGACCCGGTCATGCTAACAGCCTTGTGCTAACCCAATCGTTTTGTTATATAAGCTATTCCATAAAAAGTATTGCATAAAGAACTTTTTAATGGCAATGAAAAACTTTCTAAAGGCAATAAAAAAATTATTTAAAAAAATTACAGTAGTTCATAAACTTGACACTTTTTAAAGTTAAGTTGAATTCAATACCTGTGCTAGATCTTAAGAGGCAAAATACGTTTATTAAATAAAATGTTTACAATAAAGTTTATAAGAAACCATTCTTTACTGCCACCAGGGCCACGTTAAAAAAAACCGCCTCAGGCTTACGGTACATTTTACATGTAAATCAAAGCATTTGCACCACAAATGCTCAAAATTAAAAGGGTAAATAAAAATTGGAGGCCTGGAACAAACAGGTAGCCTAACTCCATTTTTTTCACTTTTTTTAGTTAAAAGTTGTAGCTTACACTTTATAGATAAAAAAATTACAAATCGACGGCTGCAAAATTTATTAAATTGTGAATTTTAGTTTTTATATTATTTAACAAAATAACAATGCTACGTGCACCGGTACTTGTTTAATAAATTCAATAGAAGTAGAAAGAAGATCCTTAAAATTAAAGATAAAAATTGAGCTTAGCAAATTCAAATTGAAAATTGATGTCAAAATTACCCAAAAATGAAATTATCTTCTTAATGCTGTAGTCCTTTCAATTCTTAAAATTATGACTTAAGTTTGCCGCATTAGATTATTTTTAATTTTATTTAAAACTAAATCCGAGATCGTGTTAAATCCAAATTTCATTCTGTGTTTAAAATTTAAAATAAAAGTAGATTTAATACAGTATATAAATAATTGAATTGCAAAAACAATCAGCCTCTTGACATCTAAAATACTTTTTTTTTTTTTAATAACAAACGTCATAAACAAAGTTTCGTTAAGTTATAGTTCGTCTTAAAACAAATTTATTATAAATTAGAGCGCATAAAATGCACGGTTACCATGCAAACGCTAGAAAAATAACGTCCTCGTCAATTTAAAGGCACAACAAACACGAGTTACGCTAGAGTAATTCGTCTGCTATCCATTTCATCCCATTTATAAGCCTGAACCGTTGCATTAAAAATGCATCGTCTTTTGGGATGCAATAGTACATAAAATTACGTTTTAACAAGGAACCGTATTTTCCTCTTACAAAAACAATCGCCGGACAAGAAAAAAAAAATGAATCAACAACAACGACAGCGTCTAGATGCATTATTTTCAACAATGTTGTCTCTTCTTGGCGGGAATGTGCTTTTACAAAGTCGAAATAAGCAAACAGTGTCGTAACATTTAAAAGTTAATTAGTGGGTAGACCTAGATTTAGCCGGCATCTCCAAACCGCCTATACTCAATTACCATCTTGAATGTAGATTGCCAACGACAGTCTAGCCTTGCCGCTTCAACGACCTCCTCTTCGACGTCGTTCTGATGACCACACAAACGCATCGCCAACAAATTTAACAATATATTTTTGGAAGAAAGAAAAAAAAAAAAAAAGAAAGAAAAATATGAGAAAAAATGGCGACTGAAGCATAAAAATGATGGAGAGGGGTGTGCATGGAAAAGACGGTGTGGTAATAACGTTGACCACGGCCGTTTATTCCTGTATTGTCCGGTCAATTTAATCGGACGCGAAGCGTTTCATTATTTTGTCAGCTTTAATTTTTCTAAACAAAAGAGGCTCTTCCTCCATTTTCAGCCTCATTAATTATATCAGCCGCGTAACCCGACAGGCGCAGCCAGCAAACACGACAATGGCGGCAAAATGGATGGAATCGAGTCAATTGTCACGTGACACTCGGCGTCACGTGTGGCAGCTCGTAATGAAAAGTTTGACAGCGCATCGTTAAACGACCTCATATGACAATTAGATGGACATTGTCAGATATTTAGAACGATAAAGTGCGGCACAACTAACTAGACGATTAACACGTAGGGTCTATAGAGGCAACCAATCCCCCCCTACCCCCAAAGACGCGCGTCTCTTGTCTCGTAATAACGTTAGGAGGAAAAATATTAAGACGACACACGTCAAGCAGAAGGATGGAAAAAGTGAAGTTGAGCGAGATTAGCGAGTGCGAACTTTTATTTGAACAACAACAAAATAAAAACAAGACATCAAAGTAAAAGCTTAGCCACGATTACTCCGTCATTCGTTTACACTAGAGGCGAGGAGGGGGGTGAGAGAAGGGGGGAGATGGGAGCTCAGAAAAATGAACTCAATTGAATTAAGTCTGACGGTTAATAGGCGGCGAATTACATCATATGCCGCGCGACTTTTAAAGACGGTAGAAATTTCATTCACTTTACTTAACTTTAGCGGTAAAATAAAGTAATGTTCATTTTTATTTTATTTTTTGAAATAAAAAAAAGTTAAGCATTTTAGTACCGTAACACCAAATTGCTTTTGCCTAACCTAACTAAGCCTAAAATTAATAAACTTAGCTCGTTTCCTTTAAGCAAAAACGCAATAAGCGAGGTGCATTGCATGAACACGAGATGTTCATCTCTGAGCGGATAGAAAGACGTTTGGGATATCATATGACTTGTAAACAAGAGCCATGAAATTTCCTAACATACAAAAATTTTCTTTTTAAAAACAAAGCATTTTAGTTTTAACGTAGAAAATATGATCAATACTGTACGAAGAAAATTTTAAATACGGTATTGATTCCGTTAAGTTTATAAAATTAGCAGTAAAAATTTACGCCCAGCGGCAAATTTTGAGAATGGATTAAAATTTATTTATGTAATTAATATTGCGCATAAAAACGTTCGACATAATTTTAAGAGCGCGAAAAAAAAAACCAATGTTTTTAATAAGCAAAATCTATTAAACGCATTTTTCTTTTTTTTTTTAAACGCATTAAAGCTACAAGTCCAACGTGATAAATGAAATAACCGGAGGAAAATTTACGATCAGCGGCAAAATTTTGGTGAATTGATTACATTTTGAGTGCACGCAACTTCCTACTCGTTGTTTTTGATTAATGACAGCTCAATCTTGATTAATTTAGATATGTAAGAGAATTATAATTGTATCGACGCATGCGCAATAATTAAAGGCGTTGACCAACTTTTACATATAGCCTATATCCAAGTACGTGTAGGCTACATTTGTATAGTCTAGAAGAGTGAAAAGCCCAGAATTTTTGTATTAAAAAAAAATCCACAAGGACGAATTTTAATAGATTAAATTTAGAATATTTTATGAATGTTGCAACGAGTGCGCCTCCTTCCAACGGATTTAAAAAGCAAACTATTTTTGACCGAATTTCCATTTGGTCTGCAGTGAATAGCGCGTTGACGGCATTTAAAAGTCAGGAAAGTGCCTTCCGATATACGTCCAAAGTCATGTACATGCGCTAACCACCGGAGGGCCACTTGGCCAATTTCATGTTTACGATTATCCCAGGCACAGGGAGCTTCCATCCTCTTAACCCCCCACTCTCTTTCTTCTCTATCTGCGTTGCGGACTAAGAAGATGATGTCGGGCAAAAATATTACGACGCTTTTATTGGTCATCTGTATAATATAACGTTATCTATCCGAGAAAATATTTCCACAGCGATGGGTCAACGCTTTTGGTATAAATGCCGTCGGTGGCGCTGCCTGCCAGCATTCGCCATTCCTTGGAGAGCACTTCAAACCTTGACAATGCGCATACCGATAATTTGCGCAGTTGACCTCTGCGCAGCTCAAGTTCACGTACAGTCGCGAAACGACTAGGTTTGAAATTAGCATTGTTCCTCAAATCGATACGACTAGTGATACCGACTGAACTTGTACTTCGCGCTGCTATGGATAAACATAAGAGAAAGCAGACTGTAGAAGACAACACTAACAAAAAATAAAAAAAAAAAATTGCGGGGTTTTTTTTTTATTATTTTGTATTTTCGTTTTCCATTCCAGACTAGCTTTACATAGCTCGACTCAAATTTACATAACATTCTCATTCAGCCACTAGTCATATATTTTAATATTTTAATCCCCTTGACACTACTTGCAAAAATTTCATTTTCACCAACATGTCTATTCAAAATAATGAATTTCAAGAAGAAAAAAAAACAAATTTCAAACAAAAAAAAAAAAAAATTGAATATATAAACTATATAAAAAAAAATTAATTTAAAAGTACGAAACATATTGAAAACTTTACTGCAAACAATAATTGTCTCAACTTAGAAAGTACTTTCTTTCAGTTCTCGTTCAGCCTAACACCTACCAATTATCTGATTAATCATCTATACAGACTATACCGTACTTAACTTTTTTAATACGTATTTAATTATTATATTATCTCTTTGAAATATGTGCCCTATTTCAGTATAACACGAGAATTGCAACAAAAATAACTCACATTTTCGCTGCGCGTCGAAAAAAATTATTTGGATCACGTTTTTAACTTAAAAAGAAAAAAAATTAAAGCTAGCAGAATTAATTGCGTGGCAAATTGACATTAAACCAGATTAATTAATCCGATTTAAGAGATGGATATCCTGAGTGAAACCGAATTTGGTTGTAGTGGTTGAGTGAAACCAGTAGTATGGTTGGTAGTTTGGTGCCCATAAGCTCCCTTCCCAAGGGAAACACGGTATTTTCTACGTTTTGTCTTTTAATGTTCTTCTAAAGTTATTTTGTTTATTTACCATTTCAAAAAATTTAATTCTACAAAAATGCCACCATGTTTTTCAACCATCTTTCCAGCAAAACCATTTAATAAATAATTAGTAAATTTATTTGATCAACCGTTTCAAACTTCAACAATTTCCCAGCGTGTACACATGTATTTTAATCTTTCATCAAAGCAAATACCAAAAAAATAAAAAGCCCGGAAACATGCGCAATTTAATTAGATGACGTTTACTTAGTACGATGTTTAACATTGACCGTGTCGTCCTACGCTTGCTCGCAGCTTCCAAAATACGATCATCAAAGATGATGTTATTACATGTACATCAAAGATGACATTCCCTTCAGTTTCTCTTTTAAATTGCAATCGTCATCGTCAATGAAAATCGATCGGATTATACACGGTGCCTGATTATTTTACTTTAAATAAACAATTTCATTTTTCTTCCATCTCGAAAAATCAGCTAATTTCGTCGGCGCATGCGCAAATTTCACCCATAAAGTTTATTGTAATAATAAAAATAAAATTATAAGTGGCGTAGGGTCTTGAGAGTGGTAAGGGATAGGGGGGGAACGGGAAAGAAGTGATAGGAGAGAAGAAGGGGGGGTTTTGAAGTGGGAGGATAAGGAATGAAACGCTGGAATTGAGTCAACATATGTGACGCTATCAAAAATAACGTCGGGTATGGCGAAGTTGCGCTGCAAGTGATAGAATCAACTTTTAAAAATCAACCACTCATAGCGCTCCCAACGGAGAGCATTGAAAAGCATTGCACTTGTTCCAATCTGACGTCGTCGAACGCTATTAAAAGAGTTCACCGTTACGCCAGCTGTTTACATTTCGCTACTTAATTGAATGGCGATTAAAATAAGAAGAGGAACCACCTTCGATAACGCCACTAGAGGTCGCTTTACACCAGGAAAAGCACGCAACCAACAAGGGAGAAAAAAAATTATTTTATTTTTTTTTTTGTCAAAAATAAATGAGAAGAATGCATATGTTTACATAATCCATCAACGCTCGGATAATTTTTAATTGAAATGTGTAATCGAATTAAAAGGCGCATTCCCATTCGCCCGCCACTCGGCACACCTTAAGGACGACGCGTGACGGCGAGGAATTAGGCGGAAGTGAGGGAAAATAACTCTCTCTCTCTCTCGCTCTTCTCATGTTGGAAAATAAAGTTCTCAAATCCCAATAGATATTGCAATTATGCTTGAAAATTTAAGCGGACGTGAAAACGCTTTTTAATTTCCAGCTGTTTCGTTCTCACGCATGGGCCACACCCGTACCAACCCCACCCACTTATTTATTTACTTCAATAATTTATTAATAGCGTACTTTAGTTTTCAGAAGTAAATACGACGCAGTTTTAAAGTGCTCAAAAAAGTATATGATCGATTCAAAAAAATAAATAAATAAAAATACATTTTCACAATTTTTTTTTAAATGATTACCGTATATAATTATTACATGATTATTTTTTTAAAAAAATTATGCAATTAATTTAACTTTAAATTGTCACACTTGCTTAAAAGATTTTTTCAATTGTTTAAATTTTAAATTTAACAATACTGGACACGTATTATTTAGAAATTAAATTCCATGACATAGTTCACCCTGAATGAAGAAGTTACGGCAGTATTTCCGTGTATACCCCGTTTACAATAATCAATATTACACTGTTCAGTATTTTTAAAATCTAAAACAATTAAAAATTTTAATAAAAATAAAATTCTTTATGTTAATGCAATGTGAATAACTTTAATCCCATATATTGAAAATTGACAATGCGAGTTATTAAGGGTAATTAAATTGGTTATTAAGAGTAATTAAAATTGCACTTATTAATTTATTTTTAACGTTTTAGTTAATCTCAAAAATGCCCAAATGCCTACAAAAACTCACCATAAAACTATATAAAAATTAAAAAACTTAAAATCAAAAATTAAGTGTGGGAGCAGAAATATTTTGAAAGCAAATAATAATAATTAGAAAAGTTGCACCAAACAAGAAATGATAAATAAATCGACACGTTTGAAGCCAGACGACTTAATCGAGACCTTTTGTGTCTCACGCGTAATACCACCCGGAAAAATTAACTTTTACGCAATGACTTTTCCGCTTTCATTTTTTTCTTCTTCCTTTTCTTAAGGTCAATTTCAACAATTTGCAAAGAATGCAAGGCCATTCTAATTCCACACGCCAACACGCGTTTTAAACCACACTTCCGGTTACATAACGTACCCGAACTTAGACAGCTGATCATTCGAGTGGGTTTCAAACAGTAACGTAAACGAAACGCTTTCATCTCGCTATTCATTTTTCATTATGTAATTTTTTTTTTTGAGGGGTCGTTGTTGTTGCTGCTGCTACTATGGTAGTAGTGGCAAATTAATTGCATAATGTTTAGAAATAGAATCGTAAATAAACACATTTAATGCTATTTCACTAATTGAAAACTATTAGATGCGATTAATTTGAAACGGCGGTATATCCTCATTACGGTATATCGCTCTCAATTAAACCCTTATACTGTAAATCACAATTAACTCTTAATCTCGCTCGTTTATTCGTGTAATATACCGTAAATAATAAATGTATGATGGGGGAAGAAATATTTACAACCACGAAAAGAAAATTATGTTAAATAAACTTCGCTCAAAATCTTATTTCTTACATTTCTTCAAAGCAAACCAACAACAACAACGTTTCATTTTCCAAACGAAAGGATGATTTAAGCAACGATTTAAACATCAAATTATCGGAAGAAAATTTAATAAATGAATTTATCATTTTATGGTAATATTTTTTGATGTTAAGAGATAACGCGAAGAAATTTAAAACCACAATTAATTGAGTTTAATCTAGTAAAAAAAATAATAATAATTGGTTGAAAAAATGTTTTAAAAATCGATCAATTCCGCTATAACCCACTCCCACTGCATATTTTTCCATGACTTGTGATTTATGTCTGCCGAAATAAAATATCGCATTGTTCGGCTTCTCCTCCAAATCTCTATCAATTTAATGATTTCATCCTTTCGAGTAGAATAAGATCAATCTTTAAATCTCTATACAGTAGATTGAGCTATACTGTACGATTACAGCAACAACAACAAAAAAAAATTTTAAAGCACCAAATAAAAGTATTTATTTATATTTTTTAAGAGATTAAAGATTAAACGTGTAATGCACTTGTTTCATAAATTCCTTAGAAAAATCTTGTCTTTAAACGTTAAACTGTATCACACTGGTACACGATTTATACCGCAGTAAACATGTGCCAGGCACTGCAAAACATTACTCAACGTCAATAGAATGTTTACTCATTGTTCGATCGAATTCGAAAGTAGCAACAGAGTTGTTCCGTTACGTAGTAGATGCCGTGAAAAACGCCTCCTTTCATTTTACTAATACATGTACAGTACCGGTAGTGTATTTTATTGGAAATAGACATCTTCTGTACGTTTTGACAGAACCTAATTTGAACATGTACGGTACAAAAACAATTGCACAGGTAATAACTGCACATTTATGCTAAATGTAAATATTGTATATCGAAAACAATGCAAAAAAAAAAAAAATAATCGCTTCTACATTTTCGGTTGTAATGTCACTCAAAACCGGAAATAAATAAGCGCAAGTCAAGTGTATTCGCAATTCTATATTTGAAGGATGTTAACCTCTAGGCTTTACAATAATAAAAATAAACTTTCTCAAAAAAAATAATTATGACTTAAGAATTATAACGGTAGAGTTACGATACGTATCATGTTCAGCAATTAGTAAATACAAGCAATATATTTTTTATTTATACTCGTATATATTTTTTTTCACTACGGTATTAAAGACGAAAGCCAAAATAATGCAAGCGCTTAATTTTTTTTTTGTTTTTTGTTTTTTCATAAGGTTTTTTTTCAGACAAGCAATAATATTTAGTAACTTTAATTTTTATTCAATAACCGCATCATTAAAAATTAGCATGAAAGCTTATGACATGTAAAGTACATAATATAATCCTCACAATTCTTACATATTTCTCCAGATCTCTTTTGGCAGTTTTTCTAAACTTTCTTCAAACTTTATTTTCGTGTTTTTATTTTAATTAAATAGTGACATATTGTCGTTAGCTAATGCACGTGCATTTATTCGTGTTGGCATGTATTGTTGAGTTATATCGCGAGCGCAACCCTCATTAAGCAGTGTTTAATTGGCTTCAAAAAGCACTCAGCAGCAGCGCATTCGGTGTTCAATTTGAAGTTTTTTTAAAAAAAAAAAAAAAAAAAGGCAAAAGCGAAAACGTTGAAGTGGGGGAGGGAACAGAGCAATTAAGAGAAAAGTCCTTTCCCACTTATCAGGGAAGAAAATAAGTGGAAAAAAAGTTGGAAAAAGACAATTAAAAGTAGTTTTATGAGTTCGTGATGAAGATAGAAAGCGACTAATGAATTAAGAATGGCCCTCCAGAGACACTGGAGTACCCGCTTTCCCTCCCCAACTCCCCTTTCCTCCTCCCCTACCTCTTTCTTGCCGCCATTTATTTTGTCAATCAATACAGATACAATACAATACAAGAAAAAGCAAAAGATGAGAGCGATGGAGGTAGAGGGGGGGGGGTTGTATTTTTTCCGCTTTCGGATTGACTATAAATTTGAAAAGAAATTTTTCTTTTTTCCTTGTGTGTATGTGGGGTGTGTGCTGAATGATCGATCGTTTAATCGATTATTGGATCGATTCGACTTGAACTATCGAATAAACGAAATGAAAAGAATGACCGGTGACCGACGCGACTTCGCCATTGGTGGACACGTGAAAAGCTTAAGAGATGACCTCACAGCGGGTCATTCATTTCTTCAAAAAGACGGGGGGAAAAAAATAAAGATTTTTCTAGGAGTCCATGTGAAAATGACCTTTGACATTGAAACGTGCGGGGAGAAAGAAACAAGAGGCGAAAAAAAAAATTGCCTTGATTTTCTATTTTCTTTATGCTATCAAAATCGATCGATAAATCAAAGCAAAAAGAAAAGCTGTCAAAATTGAAGAATCAATAAGAGAAATAAATCTGTCGCTACAGTATAATAATTTATCTAATTTCATATAAATAAAAATGAAAAAAAAAAAAAAAACTGGAGCAAGCGCGGTTCGCTCACTTCTAACCCGATATTACGTCACGGTTTATTATGTTTACTACTTTTTATTACACTGCAAATGGCACTTTATTCCAGATTCGCTAAAATATGGCGGCTAATCATACTAAAACTTCTCGCCTTTAACAACTGCTCACGCGCGAGCACTATACTGTATTATTCAAAGCCAGTTTTTTTTATAATGCACATTTTTTTTAGTATAAGAAGTTTAATGCAAAAAAAGAGGAAAAAAAATAGGTGTGAAGTCAGTCAGCGTTTAACCGTCATTCATAAATGATGTCACGTCCTGAAAAAGAATGGGCGGGGGGAGGCGAGATAACGAGAGCTTGCTTGATGAAGCCGTGACAGAATGATGGGAGAGAGAGAAGAGCTATATGATACAGCGTGACATCTTCGCCTTGAAAATGACATGCGCAGAAGGTGAATTTAAAAATGCGTTCACACTTGTTCTGCACAAGCTACGTTCACGTAGAATAATCTCGAATTTATAGCGGTGTGCACCAATAGGGTTTGAACTCTTAATAAATGACAATTTAACATGTGCGAGGTCTATCTAAAAAGTTCCAGTATTTTCCTTCTAAAAAAAACTCCCTGTGCCATACTTCATAGTGAGACTTTTTTTATTCTTATTGGTCAAATGTTTCAACATGTACGCTGAAAGCAATTTTATCTTAAAAAATTAATTAATCATCTTTTGGATACTAAGAACTTTATTTCAAACCGTTCTGTATGAGCTCGCTAATTTTAAATGAATAAAATTTAGTGCATACAATTTGGTCCGTGCGTTACCCCCTTCGAAAAATCCTTTTGCTCCAAAATCTCAAATTGATAATATGTGACCCACCAAATGTACAAGGTTCCACTTCTATGGTTCTAGAATTGTAACCTTAGGGATTTATTTTAAAGGTGCAGGCATTAGTTTGATACAAAGATTTATTAAAACCGGTCCCATTATTTTTATGTCACATCATGAAAATGTTAAGATTTTATAGGTTGTGATTTTCGACCTCATAGTCCTGTACTTATGAGTGACAAAAAAATCATTTAAAAAAGGAGAGCAATTAAGATAACTGAGCTTTTTGTAAATCAATTATTTTTATAGCCAACAAAAAATGTAGTAACACTTTAAACCAATAAAAGTAACCGACAAAATTAAAAGCAGCATCGCCCATTAAATAATAATTGAATTGTGAAAATAATTTGCAAGCTTATTGCATGTTAGATAATTATTCTATCACAAAATGGATGGGACATTAAAAACAAAAAAAAAAAAAATTATGTCGCGGTTGCTACACATACAAATTTCAGTGAAAAAAATATATATATTTTTTTTTTAAAATAATAATACAGTAATGAAAACATTATTTTAACCACTGATTTTTAAAGATTTACGGTAGTAATGTAAATTAAAATAAATTCAATTTAAACTAAAATACGGTAGTAAAACAAATGATCATAACTTTATAGTGTTTGCAAAAATAACCCTCATTTGTGCTGCAATTTATATTAAAAACACTTTCAAATAATCCACAGTAAAACTTAGTTATAACGTCCGCAGATATAACGCTACCTCGCAGGTACGTTGGTTTTTGAAAGTCCTTTGCAATCATATGTAAGCCTACCGGTATTGAAATAATGAAAAACTCTGCTATTGCGTCAAGAAAATGCGTTAACATTCGCTATAGCGTCAAAATACAGAACGCTACGAAATTTAATGATAAGTTTTTTGTTTCTTCTAATAAACTGTGAAAAAAATCTTCTAAAAGTCTATAAATAAGTTCAGTAAAAAATAAAATTTAATGAAGAAGAATGTTACAATAAATGGATATCTATTATTGTATAATAATTATGCATCACGCACGTATTATAATAATGTATTAAAGCCGCAGTTTTGAAGGAATTCAATAGCTTTTACAAATCCATCAATCGCTTTCAAATGTTGTACGGATTCTAAGATATAAGTCGGATGTAAAGTAAAAGTATACGGCCTCCATCAATTACGTTATAACCGAGTCCTACGATATATTATTAACATCTACCATCCAATTAATTACAATCCGCTCTAAAGTGGCAAAGATATTTTGTTCTTTTAATTTCGTTGATTAGAATTCGTACGTGAATAAAAGTTACGTCAACGCCTTCCAATTCTTAAAGCGCTACATAATTCGTAATCCATGCAAAAAAAAAATAAAATAAAAGTTTGAACAATTTCGTTTTCCATTCAATTTTATCGGTCCACTTGCGCCAATTTCGTTAAACATTTATCCGGAACATCCGCCAATTCCAATCTCTCACGCCACATCACATCTTACTATCGTTTCACGTGCAAACACAACCGCGCATTGATCGCGCGCGCGGGAGTTAATGTGACGTCATCTAATTTCGAAAGCAAGCGGCACCGACATTGCGAGAAGCGAAAGAAAAAAAAAAAAAAAAGGTTTGGAAGCCATCTTTTAATCAAATTTCCTCCGTAGCAAAACTTTTCGGGAATTGAATAGAAATATTTCTTTTGTCTTCTCCGACAAAATGTTTAATAAAATTGTATCAAAGAAGTGATTCGCCGACACCGGAGATGGCGTACGAGTCAGAGAAACAGACGATGCCAATGATGATAATGGTGGGAAAAATAATAAAAAGCAATCAAAAGCTAAAAGTGAAAAATTGAATTCCTTAGCAACAGCAAATGAAAAGAAAGAAAGGAAAAAAAACGTCGACATCTATGAACGATTTGTATTAATAGAAGGGACCGACTGTCGAGATCAAATTCATTTAGTTACCACGCGACGTTAATATAAAAGTTTTCCATTCCTCCTCAACCACCACCACCCTTTCTTTTGTGAACACCTTTAACGAATGAAAATTCCGAAAATGAACTTTCCGCTCAAAAGGGTCAGCGTAAAATGACACCACCCTCATCGTTAACAACTAAATAAAGTTACCGTGGTACTTGGAAAGTTACCGACTCCACTACGCACGTGCAATCAATAAAGAGGCTGTCCGGCGCGTGAAAACAATACACAAATAGCAGCACGATGCAAAGAGAAAAGAGAGATGTAGGATGCCGTCGAGCGCGAAGCAAGAGATTTTTACTCCGAGAGTAGTACATTCAAACACTACGCAATTAATAGAGCGGTCATCGTAACGAGAAAAGTTAAAATACAGTAATTCAATTAAAATTGTCTGCGAGGCAAATTTTAATAAAATTGTTCTAAATAAATATATACGGAAAACAGTACTGGGCTAATTTTACCAAAGGCATAGACAATATTTTGGAAGATAGCAGTTGTTCTAGGCACCAATGTAAAGGAGGACTATAAATTACAGTAGAACTTGGTTATAACGCCCTAGTATGTTGCGTTATTTTCAGGGAATCCAGTTGCAACTTAATAATATTATGTACTTCCCTCATAAAATACTCTGTTATTGAGTCAAGCAAAGACACTAATTTTAATCTCAACCTTGTAATTTCAGGATTTTTCAGGGGGAGGCAAAAACAAAATTTCTATGGGAAAAGTGACGAGTTTAACAACTTTTTTTTTTTTTTGACAACCTGGTACAATTTTTTCCTACTGGGCCTTTGTTAACAGTCTTAACCTATCGCACTAATAATTTTAATACTTTATAAAAGTCTTTGAAATGTTTTTTTTTATTATAAATGTGCATGCATTTTTGTGCATGCATCCATCTCGATTGGATTTACCAACTTAAAACTGATTTTCTAAGCAATTACAGTAACAGATTTAATATAAAAATTATTCTCTGAAATAACAAATTAAAAAATTTTTTTAACTATTAGAATGCGGTTGATCCGGCGAATTTTTTTCCTAGTGTAAGTTGTAACATAAAGCGATGTTGGAATTCCCAATGTGGACCAAAATGACGTCAGTAGCAGCGGCGACCGCCTTAAAAGCAAGTTAATACAAGGTTTCTAATAACCAATAATAACCTTAAAGGTTTGTCTTTTGGAACAAGCCGATGGCAACGGCTACTTAAAAAAAAAAGGTATCATTAGCCAGCTGCTGTATAGAATCTATAGATCAAATGACCTGAGATTAGAAGCTAAAAACAGATCGCGTGACGAAACTAGATACGTTTCTAACCTACTCAGCTTCTCGCAAATATTAATTTTGCAGACGTCTTCATTACGTTTTATGGATCTTTATAGGTAAACAGGAAAAAATATACATTCGCCTTGCTAAAAGCACAAGCTATTATTCATCCATAACAGAAACTCAATTTCTTTAAAATATTGAAAGACTGCGAAAAATACGTAAACATTGATGTATCTAATATATATATTTTTTTGGCAAACGTTAGGTCTATTTATGTCAACTTTAACACGAGAATCTGCGAATCTCACATAAACATGAGTTTGAACTACGGTATCTAGTTTTGAGGTCGATTTTAAATGGGAAGTTACGCTTCCATTTATCATTCGCGTTAACACTCTGCTTCACACAATTCCTACTTTTAAAATTCGATTAATTAAAATAAAAATTCTTTTTTTATATATAAATGCATTCAGCAATTAAAATGCTGGCTTAACGTAATAAAAAATGTTCTATTCATTTAAATAAATTAAAAAACAAAGTAAACATTTACACAGTATACAATTAAACCTTCGAATTCGTATAAATCGGGACATTTTATTCGTCATAATAAAAGTCAAAAATGTTCGAAATCCAGTCGCGTCGTACAAAATGTAAATAACAAAAAAGTAAACATCAACAAAAGTAACTTCGTTCATGTAAAACCACAACTTTCAATTCAATTTGTAATGTGAAATTTTCACCGAAAACCATCGGACGTTCACATGTTTATTTTCGTTTAAAGTATAATTTTTCTACCAAGGCTACATACAGTAATAACATGAGGCTCATTAACTGCTCGAATCTTTTGATGGCATATCATAATCAAGTCACCTTGCTAATGTTCTGGTAGAAGCATACAAGTGTAGGCCTAAATAAAAACTAAAAGAAAGTCTTTATTTTTCTAGGTAATATTTAAATTAATTTACTCAAAGAAACGGCATTACTAATTTGTTATCCTAAAAGTTCCTTCCGCTATTATTTGCGCATACCTAAGATCTGCAAGTAGTATGTAAACCGCACAAAGGACCTATTGGTCATGTGGTATTATTCCTTATCGAGTCTGAAACCGATTGGAATGCGCGGAATGTGGGTAGGCTACGTGACCAAGATGTTTATCATAATTTATTGTAGAAAAAGAACTTTTATTTTTGTTACGCATCAATTTAAACTATCAAAATTTGGTTTCTCTACGATAGACATTTCATTATTTTAATATTTGAAATTAATTGACCGCAAAAGTTCAGTTCTAGCCAATAGGAATCATTGTTCATCCACCCAAACGAGCCGGATCACTGCATTAATTGCGATGATTCCTCTTTTTTTTGCATTTGCAATATTGAAAATATAAATTTAATTTGAAAGTACGTTAGTATTCAAGAACTTGTGCACACGTGCATCGCACGCTCGAAATGGTGATTTATGGAAATTAAATTACACATTTGATTTAAATAATTTTTTCCCCTCCTTTCCTCTCCTGTACATTTGAGCAAAGGTTGTGACAGCTGACGACAGCGCGACTTGTTCATAATTTCATAAACGATTTCAAATAAATTCCTTCCTAATTGACAAGCAAAAAAATTACCTTACTAACGCCAAAATAAAAAAAACATTATTGATAAAACATTAATAAAATCCATGGGAAGTAAAATGCTGTATTGGGATAGCATCGAAAGTTTATTAGCAAACTCAAAAGTTTTTTTTAAAAAAAAATAATAAAACATTTGACATTTTTTGTTTTTTAATCGAGTCTGCCAACTTTTTGCAGTAAACTCTCAATACTACGAACATGATCAATATGCCAAAATTATTCTTAGTATTATTTTTAAAACTCTTTTCTGAGAGAACGTTCTTTTTAAATTTAATGGAGTTTAGTGTAGCCATATTCTATAGATTTAACGAAAATTTCGATTTAACAACGAGACATTTTTGCCTCCATAACTCCACGGGGGAAAAAATATGATTTGGAATAAAAAAAATTTTTTTAAAAAGCAAAATAAAATCAAAAACTAATTTGTTAACGTCAATCAAGATTTTCTTTAATATAAAAAATCTTTAAGTTGGTACTTTCAGCAACTTAAGGCAAATAAAAATTTTAAGAGTGGAGCACAAAGGCAAATTGAGAAACTCTTGTCTCCAGCAAAGAATTCTCTAATCTTTAAAAGAGTGAAGCTTGCCTGTGATTAGAAAAAACACTCTTTATCAAAAATGACGAGTAGATTAATAGAATGCAAATAAATAATTATACAGAACCAAATAGAAAAGATTGGGAAACCAATTTCTCCGATCAGCGCTCACGAAGTCATCGGTCAGTTTGCTTTGTTAGATCCATAAGTTTCCTTATGTAATATAATTACAGTATGTCTTAAAACACCGAAGGTTAAAAAAAGCAAATGAATTTATTTCACATTCAAAAACATGCGCCCGCTCTCTATTGTATTATCTTGTTAGTAAAAGTTTAAGTCGCTTAACCCAAATCAAGAAATCATGTGGCAATGAAATATACCGTACTATAAGATATAATACTGTAGTAGTACCAAATTTTGCCATTCGATTTTGTAAATATAGGCGGTGTTTGTATTTTAGCTTCATAAAAAGCGGGTATTTTTTAGTTAACGACATATTAAAAGTAAATAGTGCGCTCAAGTACTACTTTTCGAGCGTTGAATTATACAAAAAGCAATGTTTGATGGCGAGTAAATTGTGTACAGTACGTTGTGCCCTATAATTATTCCAACGCTCACCACCAGAGGGCATAATCAAGTCGACGACTTCAACCATTGTTTCATCATTTTACAATCGATAAATCAGCGAAATTTCCCTCGCCCACCCCCGCCAAAGCTCCACCCACAGATTCGATTTCAAAAATTTGCAACGCTGTCTGCTTTCCATATTATCTACGCAAACCCTATACGTGTACGTTCCGTTCCCCACCATTGAAAATCATATTTTTTCTGCTCATGTCCACGCAATTTCAACTCATTATTCGCACAGTCAACTGCAGATAAATAACATTTCAAACACTAACCCGTTACTTTATAGACACGAGAAGCTATACTGTATATATATTTTTACTTAAAAAAAAAAAAAGAAAAAAAAAATCAAGTGCGAGATAGGATAAACTCTCATAAATAAATAAAAAGTTTCAAGTAAGCAAACAAAATAACGACAACGAGATATAAAATTCAAGTCACGAATACCTTTTCTCTTCTTTAAAATGTATACAACATATACCGTAGTAAAAAATCTAAATCGACTTTTTTCTATAATAAATGTCCGAATCTAAAACTTTTTTTTTTTTTTGTAATATTTTATTTATTTATTTCTTAAAAATATGAATTTTTAAAATATACAGCACTGTATTTTTTTTCTACCGTATAGAAGATTTATTTTCTCTATGAAACGTCTTATGAGTGTAATTCATCGCTCATATTGCCAAAATTCCAATAATTACCATAATTATTAATTATTATTCAGCGTTGAATTTTATATTAAACTAGTATACCGTTGCCACAGATTTCGAAATCCAAACTTTAAATTTGGAGGATGTAAAAGAGTTTTACCATACAAATATAAATTTCCACAAACTAGATTTAATTGAAACGACTTTTTAAAACAAGATCAAAACCTAAAATTAAATTATGTGCGCTTTCGCGATACATACGAAAGCAAAAAAAAAAAAAAAAAAACCAATAATACTGTTGTAAGAAATTTGTTCACTTTTCTTTGAATTTCATTTACATGGCCACAATACAGATTTTGCCGCCTCATGTCTTTACATGATAAACTAAGATTTAAATAAAACCAGATTTTTCTGCTGGAGCTTCAACCATTGGGCTCATAAGGATCACCAAAACGTTTACGATGTTCAAAAAGTTTTCAGGATATGCAATACAAAATCACAATGATAAGAAGAAACGAACAATCATTAAATAAGAAAGAACCGTTATTGAATATTGAAATAAGTAACTAAATTCAACAAAAAGTATTAAAACTTTAATTCAATAACTAAAAAAAACCAGTTACCAATTTAAAATAGAAGCAAACAAAATGGACAAAAAATCAATCCCGTTTCCAAAAAGTCAACAAAAATGCCAGTACAGTAATCTTTTCAGTTCCACAAACAGTCACCAGACATATAAAAACAGTCAATCAATTTTATCGATAAGATCGTTTCACAAAAATTTTTTTAAAAAAAAAATACCAGAACTTCTAATATCCCACCATAAGTTCACTTTAAAGTCACTCCCACAAATTGCAGTAATAAGCCAATAAGTCCATTTTTGCTAATTTCGGTAACTAAAAACAAACCTTTGACGAGCCTACATTTGAACTTGAACTGAATTTGATCACCTCACTTCTTTTCCATTTATTAACACGTACAGAGTGAACATAAATGAGTGAAATTTGCATGTAAAATTGACGTTTGTATTACCGCAAGGTAAACATTTGAATTTTGGAGCGGCCTCGTTTTTGCAGAAAATGTTATTAAAAATTTAATGCTTTTTAAAAGTCTAATAAATGCAGTAAATATCTAAACATTGTGCAGATGGTGTACCGTACTAATATAATTTTTTTTAAAAAAACCTGTAAAATAAAATAAGTTTGCTTAATTGGCTTTTATTTCAAACTTTAAGAACCTTCCTTATACTTTCATTTAACTACATGTAATTACAGTATTTATAAAAACTATTGAACTAAAAAAAAAAACAAACTAAAAGCTCCAGCTCCATTAACATAGCACCAGCCAATAAAAGACGTTTTATTTATAAAATAAGCTTTTAACTCAAAAAGTAAAAAAAAAATGAATTTTAAAATCGTTACTCCAAAATCCACAATCGGACCCCATAAGCATTAGACTTACGCATAAGAACAAGGAAAAAACTTTTATCCGCAAAATTTCTATTAAGGAACCTGGAAACTACAGTATGTTAACTCAATGTCTAAAAAAAATTTCTAATGAAAAAAGGTATTCTAAATCGTGCGTTAACCAAAATAAATTCGGTCCTGCGATTAGTAGTAATAAGTGGGAGTAGTTCAAGTGTTTAAATTGAGTAGGCGGGGCTTAAAATTTGTAGTGAAGCCTTAAAAGTTATTTAAACGGTTGTTTTGATGCAAATATAATCTGCTGTTTCGATTGTTTACTCGATGAAAGTGAATGTAAATGAGAAAGGAGAAAAAGAATGCGGCTTTTATCCGCGCCACCTAGGAGATTAAATTTTGCCGTGTTTACCGGTCAATTGAAATTCATCGAGTTAAATAAGAAACGAAAAAAGCAAAAAAAATTCTCCGTGCTAAACTAAAAATAAGTCTCGCTAACTTCCGGTTTACTTGGTTTTTTTTGAGAGCATGTTTTTTTGAAAGAGTTTCTCGGTTTTTTAAGTAAAAAAAAAAAATCCTGTAATCGACACGATTTTCTTTTATTTGTAAGTTGCAGTGTACGTGTGTTGGCGCCAATTCTAAGTGACAAGCCACCCACTTTTCATTCTACCCACCCACACACTCACACACACGCGCACCTATCAACCTCACGCGCACGCAGCCACTACAAAAACCTAAAATATCCAATTTCTTTTTATTTTATTTTATTTCTTCGACAATAAAAATGAAAAATGGCTTCTCTTGTGTTCGAAGTGTATTGTGTGGAGAGAAACTGCTGCTTGCTTAAGAGTCTGTACTTTCAATGGCACTTGTTGCCTTTACTCAGACACATACATACACTATATACACACACACACATAGAAAGAAAAAAAAAATCCATGTATCGGTATGGAGAAATCTACTAACTTTTATTTTGCTTTCCTTTAGACATTCATGTTGAATTCCCGAAAACAAAATATATCGTGTTTCATTCGAATTTTAATAAAGTTAAATGTCATTTAAATGTACAAAACAGCTGTTACATAGAAAAATTCAATCGAAAAAGTAAATATTTCTTTGCTTTTCCTTTCTAAATAATCATTAGATTACATTTATTTGTTTGTTTTTCTAACGGAAAAACAACAACAAAATAAAATGTTATCTTGACAAATTAAATTTTTGGAAATTGAAGGAAAGTTCATCATCTTTTTAATTAAATTTGAAGTAATGATTTTGAAGAACCCCTAAAAAAAAAGTTAAAATATGCACAGTAAAGCGCCCTTCATTTGCATGTTCAAATTGACTCAAAGACAAACTTTAATAAAGTCATTTTAAGAGGTTCCTATAATATTATTAAAGCAATGCAAAAACAATTTTTACTACTTAAAGTAAAATAATGTAAAATAAAATCCGCGGACATTCGCCCAAAAAAAAAAAAAAAAGTTTATAAAATTTTATGTGGGCGAGAGTTCCATTCCACGAAAATCTCATCTAACAACTCGCGCTAAGTGTATTAACAAAAAAATAAATAACGGTATGTGAAAAACAAAGCCAAAAAAAAATAATAAATAAATAAAATTAATGCACGGTACCGGTACTGTATTTGATAAATTTATTCGGCCTAGACGTAAATGTAAATAGCCTAATCAATTTACGCAAAAGTTCCCTCTCACAAAAAATCTCTCGCGCTATCAAATTTCGCGCAAAAAAAGCTAATTTAAAAAAAAAAAAAGATTCGCCTACGTAATTTTAATTTTTAATCACGTAAATAACTAACTGATATTAAAACGAGATTTGACGCATATTCAAATACGTTACCGTAAAATTTTACCCAAACAGAAGTTTTTCTGCACAGGTGTATAGGGACTCGCCGATAATTTTAATTAAAAAACTAAACAAAAAAAAAAAGACTCCAAACAAATAAAACAATTTAATTAAAGAATTTAAATTGACTTTTTTTTTTGGGCCTAGAATAAGATAAGATAGGGTTAAGTTTTATGTTTATATTGATTAAGTGACAGACAAGTAAAAAGGTAGTGAACGACGAGAGAGGAAAAACTGTTGAAATTGAAAAATGTTGTACCGTAAATAGAAAATGTAAATGCATTTTGGCAGACAACATACTTTTCTAATCAAAAATAAACAATAAATACACATTCTTATATTGTTATTTATTTATTTGTTAATGTTGGGTTCTTTCAGCGGGGTTGCTGATGATGAGTGGGTGGAATCGTTGAAATACATAAAGCAAAAAAAAAAAAAAATTGAAAAGAAGAGGAGGAAGTAAATATAATTCAATAACTTTAAGTAAACAATGTTGTCAAATTGCAAACAACATTTAGCATAACATAAAAATGTAAAGTTTTTTTGGCGACAAAATATTTTTCGTCTTCATCAGCCCTTTTTTTTTTTTTTCTTGTTCTTTTTCTTTTCTTTTTTATTTAAGAAAAAAATAACAACACAACTGTCTACTCAAACAAAAACAAGTAAATAACGTTGAATAAACATTAATATCGGCGCATGCAGGGATAAAAAGTGAAATTGACAGCGCTGCAATACAAAAGTCTGAATAATATAATACCCTCGTATAGGTAGTGTGTATCGCCCACAACGATGACGAGGCGAGGGATGTCCGCAAACGTCGAGAATGCCGATTTAATTCAATTTGACATTAACCTACTTGTGATTATTATTATTACCACATATTAGCATAGCGGATAGCTAAGTGTGTGTGAAATGTAACGACATAGCGATTAGAAACACAAAATGGAGGATTAATTATCATCTAACTGCAGCTTTTAGTATTAGGAATTATCATTATTATTATTGTTGTTGTTTGCGCGCAGTTGAATGGATTTTGAGAAGCAAAAACAAGGTCAAACGCAACTTGGCGCTTTTACATCAATATTTAACACTTTCTCAACCTTTGGCTTCAAAACACGATCTCATTCTGTTCATTTAAATATTCGCTTTGCGCGAAGAAATTATTGTTCTGTACATCGCTTTCTCGATTTATTTGTTTAAAGCAAATACAGTATTAATTTTTCAAAAGAACCGCTTTTTTGAATTTTCCAAAGGATACTTCTATTAGCTATGCTAATACATGTAGATTGATATTTTTTAAATAAATAATATTGAATTTTTTTAGAAAAAAAAATATTGAATTTAAAAAAATAAAAAATATTGAATTTAAAAAAATAAAAAATATTGCATTTTTTAAACATTTTTTAATAAAATACCCACAATAAACACGAAACTGAATATTATGAAGTTTTTAAATAAAGTAAAAAAATAATAATTTAAAAGTTTGGTGCTTCTTTTAATGGTTTTTTTGTTGTACTGATGTTTTCCCCCATAAGAATTTAAAATTTTGTAGTTAAGTAGAGAATTGTTAAAATGATTACAAAATATTAAAAATAATATTGATTTTTCCTAATAATAAAAAAATCTATGAATGTACATTCAACGGAAATTTGAAAAACATTTCTTTACGAAAGTTTTTAAATACAGTATCTGTGAAAGGAGAATTTGCTTTTAATTAAAAGTTAAAATACGAGTAGTACTGTGCAGTATAATCAATAATACCACTAAGTAGGCCTAACTTTTTTTTCAAAAAAAAAAGCTGTCGGTACATGTACAATGAAAACTTTAGTCAAATCCAACTTATAAAAAAAAACACAATTTAAATGAAATTTCCTTAATTCGTGATTTGAAGTTGCTTTGGGATTTAAATTCTATTCTTTTTCCCCATACCCTTCTTCCCCGATTCGAAAAACGTCTAAACTTTGACTTAAGCGCATTAAAATGAATCGATTTTAACTTACGAACATTTAAAATTCAAACTTGTTCTTGCTATTTGCTCTTCCGAGCTAATATTCAAATTAAAAAAAAATTATTGTTTCAATCTCAAAAGTTTTAAGTTAAAAAAAAAAAAAAATTCGAAATAAAATACAGTAATAATAAAAATCAGATACTGTACATTAAAACCTTCGCAAAACGAACTAAATTAAACGAAAACCTAGATAAACGGAAAATAAAGCTGAGAACTCAATTTTTAAATGGATATAAGCCTGAAAACCCTTAATAAAGAAGACACCGAAAGCAACTTCCTGGCGAATGTCACATACATTAACATTTAGCTGTAGTTGCAAACAAAGCTTTTTCTCCATTATTTTATTAAATTCGCAAAACTTAATTTTCAACAATAATATTATAACTTTTATAACCTATAATAATTTACATTGCTTTAATTTTTTTTAGTACTTTTATGTTACGAAAATTGTTTTTATATACTGTACATGTATACCTCAACCACAAGTTAAGTTTTACATAGGTTCGGCTGTCCCTCTAAATAAAAATTACCGTTCTATAGCACTTCTTAAAATATAAAATATACGTAAGAAAGGTAATTTCTTAATTAAAAATAGACTTTCAAGATAATTTTTTTTTATTTATTTAAAAAAAAACCATTTTAAATCAAAAGCAAAAAATGTATACTCTCTCCGTTATTTCAAAATTTTATTCGGTTATTTTTAATTAGTTTTGAACGTTACAAAATGTATTGTTTTTTTATTTGATTGACAGTTCACGACAACAAATCAAAAAAACAACAACGAAAAAAAAGTTGTAAAAATTGTATTGAATTATCCCGCCCGCAGGTCACTCCGCAATTGGTTGGGCGTAACTCAACTTTAACCCACTACCACTCTACTTTTACCAACAACAACTAAATAATTATTAATTTTTTCCCCACAACTGACGTCATTTCTACGAGTTTATCTACTCAATAAATATGGAAAAATTATTTATCAAGAAGAAAAAAGAAAAAAAACAAAGAAATAAATTTTTGTACGGTTATTTATCGCTTGTCTCAATTACCTAACTTTGACAACAAAATTACTCACTGTTATAATTATACCCAGCGCCGAGGGAGGCGCAAGTGTAACAACAAATAATTAAATAAAAAAAAAATCGTAATAAATTACAAATAAAAATTAGGGAACCATCGATTCGACCTTAATTTTATTTCCAAATTAACGCATGCGCGGTTTGAAGACATGGGGAGAAAAAAAAAAAACTGAAAGAGAATATAGGAAGACTTCCGCTATATTTTCAAAGATTTCGTGACTTACATGTACATCTAAAAAGGCGAAACATTTGCATTAAGTAAATAAAAATAAATTAAGGCAATTTTAATAATATAAAATAAAAATTCCGCAACGCAAAACTAGTACGCGCGTTCAACGTCGATGACGCCACACACGCGCGGCAAATTTTCCTCTTCTCTTGTTTTTATTTATTTTATTCATTATTTTTCGTAATACTTGTAGTTTTATTTTAACGTAATAGGTCACGTTTGTAACCACCAATAAATTCTATTTAAAAGCAATCTAAATGTAAATTTCTTTTATTTGTTGATTTTAAATCGATATTTTGATAAAAAATATAAATAAACAAAATATTGCCGGGATTAATAAACATGACTAGGCTTAATAAATTTTCATATTCGCAGAGTTCAAAGACTACAAAAAAAAAATTTGTTTCTTCTTCTTTTTTTTTTTTTATTATTCGATTAGGCAAAAATTAAAACGAAGAAGAGAAAAAAAACCGGTTTCCGATACGAATATTTTAATATCGAAGAGAAGAGTTTCGGTCAAAATTAAACGCTTAATTAAACTCCGTCGATCGAACTCTTTTGAAAAATAAAAAGTACGGTAGCCTGTGGTCATATCGCGATTACGTCACTGTCAATCCTACGCCGTGTCAATACGATAAATTAAATCTTCTCGCCAAAGTTCAAAATTAATATCGATCGGATTTAAATAAAATTAATAGAAGCTAAAAATAAATCTCGGAGGAAAATATATAAATTCAAATAATGTGATGGGGGGGGGGGGGGGGGATGTGCGGAGAGACAGAGGGAGGCGAAAGAAAATTAATTAGACGTAAAACAATAAATAGCAAAGCCGTTAATTTTCCCCGAAGATACTTCACTCCTCCACCCACTACCATCACCACCTACCCATTCTTATCTCCGGGGAAACAACGTTAAAGAATTTATTTAATAATATTTTTTTAAATTATTTAATTTACAACTGTCTAATCTATCGCAAAAAAAAACATATTCGTATCGTTAAAGTCCTTGAAATTATTTTAATTTCGCTGTACTGTATATTATAAAAAAAAAAACTTATTAATTACATTCTTAATAACCTCAAACTAAATTAGATTTCTTTTAGAAATTAATCGTTTTTATGCAAACTCTTTTACCATTTTAATTACGGGCATAACTATAAAAGTAAAATTCTTCCTTAAATTAAATTAAGTTGATAATTAATATTAAAAAAAAAGTTAATTAAAACTTACAGACATCATGTAAATAATGAGGAGAGAAATATAAAACGATGAATCCACCATTCCACAATTTTGTTAAGAATTTTCAATCACACAAAAAACAAAACAAAAATAAAAAATTTTAAAAATAAAATTGAAAATTTTTGTTGATAAATGTCCACTTTCGTCACCGAATATATTTTGAAAATTCGACTTTCTTCAGATGATCGCACACGGGAAAAAAAACGAGTTTCGATAAAAAAAAATATAAATAATAAAAAAAAAAAGCGAAAGTTGTGTTTCGTTGACCCCCGTCCGATCCTTTTTACAACTTGGTTCGAAGTCCCGGGCTTCGTTGACTGTAACGCGGCAGCGAGCAAAAACTGTCGGCGTGACTGCTAAAGAGTCAAAAGTGGGAAGAAAAAATAATCGAGAGTGACTCGAAAGACCACTCGGGTAAGCAAAGAGTGGTGAAAACCGGAAACTGTGAGCGAGAAGGCAACAACCGACTGAACCGTGCGTGTGTCCTCTATCAACAACCGCCCATCAACAAATGATGATCAAAAAATTATTCACACGAAGGAATCAATCCGGTTAATCACGTGTTCAATTTCAGTCCGTCCGTTTACAACTAACACTTGCGCGCGCTCACTCGCTCATTTTACTTCGGAGTGACACACTCACTCTCTCTTAAGCATCATCACCAGTGGATGGGGGAGGCGGGGTTTCGCTCACACGTGGTTAACAAACGTAAACATCATCCAATGTTATTCATCGCCGCACAAATCATCATCGCATTTCCGCTTCCGTTTCGGAATCTTCTTTTTCTTTTTTCTTCTGCAGCTGCTTTTTCACACATGATGAGCGGTGAAAAAGAATGGAAATCAAGACTACTTCCGGTGGATGTTCGAAAAACTTAACGACGTGTAAATGTCAACACTGGATGTCACGAGATGACAAAAAATAAATTTTTTTCTTTCGTTATTTTATTATTATTTTTTTTTTTTCGTAGCGGTAATGAAAAATAAAAAACGGGTTGCTGGTAAAAATGCGAAGCGTTTGCGATGTGTTTCAACGAGTTTGGTGGTGAATGCCGAAAGAAACAACGACGGAAGACGACGCAGGCAGCTCATAAAATTCGATATTTATAGCACGCATGCGCGTGCTGCTTATTGTGACTTTTCAATTCATAGGGTGCGCTCGAAACAGCATTGCGCATTCTTTCTCATCAGCTTGCTTTCACTTCAATTGGACGCTGTTGTGCACAAAGCTACCAATTCAAACATTTCGAAAATTGAGTTTAGAACTAGATTCGCATAGTAAAATACGCGTTTTTCAGTGTGTAAAAAACTATCAAGCCTCAAGCAAAGCTATCCCTTCGAATATAGCCCGCAGTTAACCAAAGTACTGTATTTATTTTATCTAGTATTTGGGTTGGGGAAAACCGACCAATACACATGGTTCCCCTTAGGTTGGGAGTTTTCTATTGAACTTTTGAGTTGTTTATATTATTTCTGTTTATTAAAATTTTGGAAGGGCAATAGAGTTTGCGGTTAAGGTTTTTTTTTACCTTGTCTTCTTAGGCTTATGACGTCAGTAAAATTATAGGGTAAGAAATTCATAAAAAAATATTTTTTGAATACAACTTGTTACTTGCAATGTCATCACAGCTTTAGGATAAATTAATTTTATTTTTTTATAACTGATTATAATTTACAAAAACATTCCAATTCTTACGTCATAAGAAATGGAGTTAAGCAAAAGAACGAAGAAAAAAAATCTTATCCGCACTCTCTAGTAAATCGGTTTGTTATAAACGTAGGTTGGTAGCGTTTTGCGGTACTCTGTGCAATTATGCAGCGTGAATTACAATGTACTCAAAAGTCATAATTCAGAAAAATTAAGCAATTATGGTAGTAAATTAAATTTTCTTAAAACTTAGTAATTTAGAATTGTGTAATGAATAACTGTTGACAAATTAATTGCTACAAAATAATTATCAAACAACACTTGTAACTCGATATTAACGTCTCCGTTTTCGATCGAGCTACAGCGAATTTGATATTGAAATTTAAAGCGGGTTTATCTTCAAAGTATTTCGTACTACATGTATAATGAGACAGCAATTGGTAAGAAAAATAATATTGAAAATACGGTATTATTTTGTCTTTATTTCACAAAATGTATAACTTTCAACATTTTCAAGAGCCTAAGTTAATAATATTTAAAGATTATTATTACTTTGGAATAGATTACCATTATGAAAAACTACTGTAAGTCAATTCTAGTAAATATAATTGGCTTATTCAATTTTAGAAAATAAAATAAATTTAGAAAAATAATGTTGGTTAATATTATAAGTGTATTAAACATACCGGTACTAGAATTAATAAATTAATGTTTGTTACTAAGTCAAAAAATACAATTTTTTTTTTTTTGCCAATTTTAGATAAGAAAAATGTCAGTAAATTTCATTCAAGATTTTCAAAGTTCATATCATTTTCTTTTGTTTACACAATTTGCGAATGGAACCACTTTCTATTATTATGCATAGTGTACATTCCGCGCATGTAGGCCTACAGTAGTTTGGCTATTCCCCCTACACTGTTTTTCCCTTCTGCACAATTTTGCTGATCAATATCAGCACACATACACTGCACGTTTAATAGATTCCCTTCCCCCCTCAAATTTAATTGTAAATTCTAACTGCGTAATTAAAATCAGAAAAAATTTGATTTGCTTAAAATAAACGTCTAGACACAGAACCTAACCCACTTTCAATTATTATTATTATTATTATAACTCGTTATATAACTGGCAGGGAGTCCGCCTGATTATTCTCTCCCCAACCATCTCGATCCTCATTCTTCACTTTCTTCTTCGCCATTACAATTTGTAATGGCGACCTCTTAATATTAATTAATCCAAATTAAAATTTATATAACTACTGAGGAGCTGTTTAAACACGGTAGTTAATAACATAATAAGTTCCTTCAACGAAATGACCTTTCACCTACTGTAGCTCGCTCGTTTAACAAACGTTCAAACTTAATAAGTAGGCTTAGATTTAGATCTGTTAAATTCGTTTCGATTTGTTAGCATAACCTACATTACATACAAGTACGAGTTCGCGCAACCGATTCAGAATAATTATTAATAAATCAAAAAGGATTGGCGCTTAAATCGCGACAAAAATGTTTTTCATTTAACGAATTAATTAACTTAATTATTAGTTAAGTTTGTATAATAAATCGTTTATAAAAACAGAAGTAGCACTTGTTTCAAAGAATAATTATTGGCAATCGCTTTATTACCTCATTATAATATTATTTTGCAAAACTAATAATTATTATTATTCTCCGGTCCAACTTTTTTGCTTCATAGGTCGAACCGATTAGTTAAAGTTAAGGTAATTATTATTAATCGATGTAAACCTGATACGTCCATCAATTATTTTGAACGCGTTCAATATTTCAAATAACACAGAAACGCTCGAGTTTCCAGAGAAACAGGAAAATAGAAACAAACATTTTAATCGTAAGTACGACTAATAAAAAAAAAATTAACTCGAGGGCATAAACAACAATCAACCAGTTCGATTACGTTTCCTAATATTTTAAATGCGTCTACTAAAAATATCAACAAAAAAAATAACAATTTCAAAAGTCAATTCATTCAAATTCAATTCGCTAAATTTATTCTTTAAATTTAAAAAAACAAGCAGTGTTTTTTTTTTAAAAAAACAGTGTTTTTTTTTAAAAAAAAAAACACGCGTTAAAACAAAAATTTAATTACAGTATTTTTTGCACAATTTAAAATATAAAATAGGAATTCTGTACATTTTGAATAAAATTATGTAAAGACTTCCAAAAAAATGTTTAAAATTCCGATAACTAACTTTGGACTTTATAACTTCATTTACTGCAAGTCTTCAAAAATATTTAAATTAAAGTTAAAGAGAGAGAGAGGAAAAAAAATACTTCTCCAATATTATACAGTAGTCGTTAAAATGAATTACGAGACTTTGCGTTGTTCGATACGCTAAAACGTTAAAACAATATCATACTAGAGTGGTGTCACTACAAAGCTCTCAAGGTTTTTCCTACCCACCATTTCCTGATTGCTACTGAGTCTGAAGGGGAAATTTCATCAAAGCTTTTATCGATTTAAATTAAGTTACGTAAGAATCGTCATTGAAATTTCGAAGGTAAAGCATGATAAATCTGGTATAACAAAATACCTGTATAAGAAAAAATACAGTGCATGACAGTGTAGGTTATTACCCGGTATACAGCATGCTGCGATGGCGCCATTTTAATATTTTAAGGTAGAAAAGTTGGATGGCAAAATATAGTTATCCCGTTAAATACGTTAAAAACTAACATTTCATCGTGTTAACAGTTTAATATTCTCTTATTACAGCAGTTTAACTGTTTAACACATTTTAGAATAACAATGTTTCTAAAGTTTTAAAGTTTCAAAATTTTGTTTTGAAGTGTATTTTAAAACTTTCAATCATGAAGATGGGATTGCTTTCTTTAATAATTTTATTATAAGAAGCGAAACAATTTGCCGAACGCACCTATTCGAGAATTCTGTGCAAAAATTATCTTCGGTTTTTGAATGTGTAGCCTACTCAATTTAATTATCTACTGTATTTTGTCACCTTAGGCCAAATTATTGCTAACGCGGAGAAAATAATTAAAATGATATGAAAGCGCGTATTTAATACGCGATAACAGCGAACGGAAGCAGACAATCGACAAAAAGTATCGCATGCAAATCGCATGGTGTACAGTACTGTACATGCACGAGTCGAGAATGTAGATTATAGTACTGTACATGTATGAGTAGGTTTAATCCAAAGAGCCACACACAATCCATCCGACGATGTTTACGAAAAGAAAGAAAAACACATTTTGCGACAAGAAAACGAAAAAAAAAAAAAAAATCTTCATTTTCTTTGACACCAAATCAAGCAATATTCACACTTTCAACATAAACCTCTTCCGCACAAGGCTTCAAATTGCATTTCATGCAAATTTATTCAATTTTATACTTAAAAATAAGATTTCCAAAGTAAATAATAACACGGGATTTCTACGGGTATCATTTTTCATAAATATACAATAAAAACATCCCTCGATTTCCACGGTTCTTAGTTTTCACTATTAAAAAAAAAATCTCACTCGAATTTCCCTTTCGAATAAAAGCTCGGATTTTGTAAACCTCAACATTTTTAATCAGCTAATTAAAAAAAAATTTACTGTATGTAATATTTCTTAATACCTTTTATTCGTGTACATTTAATTACGCGGTATTTACAGTATTAATTAATTCCTATTAAATTAATAATAAATATCTCTTTTTTCAAAAAACATGTGATTTGGTTAAATCAATATTTTTACGGTTTGTGCGGTTTTTACCGAGCTTATTCGCTGATTCAAATCCGCGTAAAACGAAGGATTTCTACAATAACGTATATTCAAAAATAGCTTTAAAAAAAAAAAAACCTTTCGCAAATGTTTATCGTTTTTGTCCCATTTTCTGACGTACGAGTAAATCTATTTCGTAAACCATTTTTGAAACCCAAATAAAAAGAGAGGGTTTTTCGACTTAATCACTTTTGATAGAAAGTAAATAAGTGAATTCGCAAATCGAGTGAATATGAAAATTTTACCACCCCTTCGTTTATATTCCTTCCCCCCTCGAGCTCAACTCGGGCTATACCTACAAGAGATTCCAAAACGTCGCATAGAAATGATTCGCGTGCGGGGCAATAAAAATGCCACATTAAATTTAAAAATTGGCTTTAGATATATTTCGATCGATTTTTTTTCTTCCTCGTCAGATTTTCAAAAAAAAAAAAATATTTTTCCTTCGACGAGAGAAAGAGTAAAGTAAAAAAAAAAAGAAGTCTAGGATTGATTGCATTTTAGAGTAAGAAAAAAAAAAAAAAATGTCGTTGGCTGGTGTAAAATGCGTAGAGAGCGTGTGCAGATGGGTGAGGGCAACGCTAAAGAATAGCGTTGGAGGTGGTGAGGTGAATTAGGCGAGGGTGGTTGGGTGGAGAAAAGGGTCATCTGTATTGAGGAATCGCTGAAGTGAGCGGTTAAACAATGTAATTGAGCTAGCAAATCACGTCTGAAATAACCAATGAACTCGCAGTCAGTACTTTTCATCGATTTCAACCTCCAACGCACATCGCTACAGAGAGAGAGAGAACGGACAGTGGTCAGTTGAGATGCAAGGATTAAATGAAGAAATCAGTAACAAAAAAATGGAAGCCAACCAAAAAAAAAAAATAATAGCCGAATCTTCAAGCGTATAGTTGTCTAAGTCCGTGCAAAAACTCTGATCGAAACACGCTTTCTCTCTTCACCCGCCAAACTCTTCATCGAAAATAAACAAAGCCAAAAAAATATATATATAAAAAAAAGAAAATAAATGAAGAGTGGATGGATACCTATCTCATTCACTCCATTCCCGGGAGAAATGCATTAAACTTGCGATTAGAAAAGAGATAGTTGTTATTGAATGACGTCATATAGACCGATACCGTCATCGATCCCCATTTCATTTGAGCAATAAAAATAATTATTTGTTATATTCGAAAGATGAACGGTAAAAAATTATTTAACTATTCGTAATTAGTTAAAAGAGTTGGTCCGACCGTCGACACGGAATAGTTAACCGAAATAATTATTATTGTTAATGGAAAACGTGAAAGCGGGCGGCCGCATTTATTTCACCGCTTCCGTATATTTGTGCGAAACAATTACACGGGCTTGTGTGTTGGAATTGATTAAAAAAGACGAAAACGCGTTTTTAATTACGTGAAAGCGCCATTAAGTGGAATTTAGGTAAATGAAATGATGCGAAAGAGGCATTTTATTGGCAAAACACGAATTTGTAGAATGTGGATGTATTTGAAGAGCTCCACTTTGGGGAAATGGTGAACCACTTGGGAAACCTTAATAGAATAAGATTTGGCTCGTGTCTATTGGTCAGGGAAGCTTTTTATTTATTTATTTTTTTTTTTATTTTGGTGCTACAATGAAATACTAAATTGTGGATAAGTTGGGAAATAAATTTTGAAAAAATGCCGTCGATATATTATTTCGTTTGTCAGCTCTATCACGTATCAATATATCAATTTGTAGTTAATAATTTGTAACGCTCATAAAGAATGTTAACAGGATTAAGCTTTTTTTTTTTAATAATAGAGGCTTTTTTTTAAAGACATGTTACGAGTATAAAGGGTAACGGTAATAAATGTATAAACCTGTTTGTCAAACCATAAATTTGCTTCAGATTGTATTAAAAATGTCCATAAAATATTAATTAAATAGACCGTAAAACTTGAATTCTAAGACGCACTTTTTACACCGTTGCTACATTTCCGATAACGGGGCTCGTCTTAAAATCGATTGCGTCGATAGAATCGAAGTTTTTCGATTTTTTTTTTATCCGCACTTTTTTCCATGCCATAGACGGCATCACATTTAATTTTGTTCTCAGGGGAGAACTTGAGAAGTTTGGCAATTTTTCTTATTCTGAAGCTTACTCAGTGATAAAATTGTTATCAGAAAGACTGCATTATGAAGCTACATTAAAACGAAAAAGTACGAGTATTATTATTTCATATGCAGATAAACACGGAAGTGTGACGATCTGTAATCATTGCCTCAATAGAGGTGTCAAATTAAATTAAATAATTCTACTAGTAAATAAAAAATTATCTTTTAGATACTGTAGGCTATGTTTTAACAGTCAATTTAATTTTTTTTCTGCAATTCCAACTGTTATCCCAATACAAATAAGTTCCCCCTCCCCCCCCCCCCCAACTTCAGGGTGCGCCTTAGAATACATGGCGTTTTAAAACCCAAGGTTTATGATGTTATTACGATACGTACAAGGAATTATTAATATGCGTACGTATACTTTGACTGGTAAGTAAGTGCGTACATTTATTGAATTAACGATTTTAATGAAACATAAAATAAAAGTAATAAATTGTAAGCTCTGCAGAAGAGAATATTATTTTACTCCTCATGTATAATTTAAATTTATTCGTAATGTATTTACGAATACTCTGAGTATTTTGTAAATACATTACTCGTATTATTCCTTATTTAAATAAAATAATCAATTATTTACAAAATATTTTCATACGCAAATCGGAGTGTGCGATCTCATACAGGGGGAGGGGTGACATTCTGACCTTTGAAGGCTCTAACAAAAATCAATATTTTTGTATTTAAATTGCTTGAACTGTCTCGTAAAATTTAATTAGAAGGCTAAATAAAACTTAGAAAAATATTATTGGCGACAAACAACTGAGCCCAATGAATTCTAATGCGCAGCGCTCTTCATGATTTTAATGTAGACCTACTAGTAGTTTGTAAATATTACATTTTTTTTTTTCTAATTGCATGTACCTCTATTGTATTTTTTTTTAAAAAAAATTCAATAATGATTAGCTTACATAACATTTTTTAAGTACAGTACACTATATACAGTTTAGTAGTACTGTATTCGAAAAAAAAATTATTTTTGGAACAATAAATATTTACTTTTGCCAATGAGTATTTGTTTTTAATCACCGTATTGTTTAAACACTGCACTAAATAAATAACTTTAAAATCGATTAACTTCTTATTTAAAATCTAAGAAAAAATTACCATATAAATTTCATTATTTTCTTTTTTTTTTTTACTTCAAATATTTTTTACGAACTTTAAATAAATAAATATAATACACGTGTAAAAACTTAACCTTTCCATTCAAAAGTACTAATTTTAAAAGGAAATGACGTCATTTTTCAACTTTCCTATTCTAAGGTTTTTCTCTCATAATTATTATGATCTGCACAAGAATTTGATGAGATGGAAACAAACGAAAATTCAAACTCGAATAAAAAGCGAAAGCGCGCAGCAACAACAACAACAAAAAAAAACCAAGTGTGAAAGACCACACTGATAGCTTTTTAAATTAGGAATGACGTCATCACTTCCCGTTTGGCGCGGTTGGTGACGTCACCGTTAGTCTTATCTTAAATTTAAGCAATGGAAGATAATCCAACATAGCCTCGAACATTTCTCAATTTTTGCATATCTTCATAAACATAATACAGTAATAAAACTCAGCCACTCTTTCATTCTCTCTCCAAAATCACTCTTTGCGCAATTTCCGCCCAAGAAAAACAATCAATTCTTTTTTTTTTCTTCTTCTTCTTCGTCTTCTTTTTTTTATTTACAATATCAAAAAAAATAAATAAATAAGAAACAAAGAAAAGAAAAAAAAAACAAGAAACTAAAATAATACTGTAATAAAAAATAAAAAAAAAAAATTTGGCGCATGCGCGATGCCAGTTTTTCGTCAAAGAAAATATCTCACCCGCGCTAAATCTGATATAACAAACATTTTTGCTTCGTAAAAAATTAATATTTTTCTCCTTACTTTATTCTAGCTTAAACATGACGAAAGAAGAAGAAGAAAAAAAAAATTGTAGCTGTTAATAAAAAGCAATTTGACACAACGTTAGCTGATTACATCTTTAATAAAAGAGTAAAAGACGAGAAATGATAAACATATTAGAGATTGTTGGTAGTCACCGCTAGAAGGCGCCTCACCGCGGAGAAATAATAGCAATAATAATGATATAAACGGTATAAAAAAAAAAAGAGCGAGGTAAAAAAAAATGCATTATTCTTTCATTTTATTTATATATAAAAAAACAATAAATAATAATAATAAAAAAAAATGTAAACGAGGGAATAGAGCTGGTAAGAATACTCATTACCAGTGAATAAAATATTCAAAGACGCCGCCGCTTGGTGCGTCGCTGTAGGTGCAAAATAGCGCATTAGATGAAACGGAAGGAAAAGGAAAAAAGAGAGCAAAGGTCATCACTACATGTAATCAACACTATCTCTATCTCGGCGTCGATTTCTCTATCTCTCGCGCTTTACGTCGTCATCTCTTCCTCCTCGACGTCATTTGACAAATATTAAAGCAGACGAGGACGAAAAACTGCAATAAGTGCAAATTCAATTAACACAACAAAAGCCAGCTCGTGGAACAACGAATAACTCAATTTACACCTTGATCTTATCCTAACTCTTTCCTCATTCCATTTTTACCTGTTTCTTAGCTTTAAAAACATATGCTGTTAGCTTTTTAACTTAAAAAATTTGATAAAAAAAAAATATATATTAAATATTAATAGAAGGAAAACAAAAAAAAAAATATCTATGGAAATTTTCAAACCCATTTTTTTGTTAATTATTTACATCTCTGAAAATCACGGTATACTGTATTATGGGTAACTTATTAATAAATAATTAAGGGAAAAAGTCATTAGCGCGCTAAACTTCGACTAGATGTGCTTTACATATCAAATTTCAGCCGAATAAGCTGATTGCACGTGTTGTGTGCTATGTCAAGACAGACAACGCAGCACAGATTATAATGCATAATGTAAATAAAATGTGCACGGTACAGGGTGAAAATACAGTTGAGGAGAGCAACAATAATTGCGTATTAAAATTATTATAAATTATTTATCAGCATCTAAAATGCAAATATTTGGCGAAATTAACGCACTCAATTAAAAATTAAAAGCATGAAGCCTAGCAATTTTTCTGCCAATTTCCCCATTGGTTTAGTGGCGCGAGTATAACAGTTCGCGCGATTGTATTATTTTTATTATAACCTCGAAGTTACTGTACATGCACTTTATACTTTTCCTTCGTTATACACGGTAATGTACTGTACTCGTATAATACCCATTACCAAAATATTTATTATTGCGCGTATGGGAAGAACGCGCATAACTTAGTAAAATTTCGTGCAAAACGGCAATAATGAGGCTCAAAAAAGTATTTATCTACCAAACCAACGTGTAACGCTATAAATTCATCGAAATGCAAGGTTCACTACCTGTTCATTCTCGTAAAACGCGGTCATGACCGCAATTGTCGTTTTTGTTGGCGGTAATAAATCATTTGAAATGCAGTTACAAGCCGCAAATACGTGAAATTATGGCGTAAAAAAACCATTTCGACTTCAAAATAAATAAAATTATTCACTTTTACGTACAAATATTACGTATTATAAAAATTTAACAAAAGTCGCAATTTACGCGAATTTGAGGACATTTACTTTGGAGAAGCAATATATTAAAACCCTCATAACATTTTTGAAAAAATATATATATACCGTATATATTAACGTAAAATATAAATAATGGAGGTATTTAAAGGCTTTTAAATATTTGTGCGCACACTGAGCAGCCTTTTAATATTAAAACATGCAAATATACAATGTTTTGTACTGCATAAAATAATGAAATTTTGGTTTTAACGCGAATCTACGTTTGGTAGAAACCGCGAATAACGAGGGAATGCTGAATACAATATCAGCATTTTTCTAATATTTTTTTTTGGTCGTAAACCTTCAGTGGCGAGACATTTTCATTGATGTGTTGTTATTTAAGTTGCTTTATAAATATTGTAACTGCTTATGAATAAGTAATTATTATTTCGTAAATATTAAGTCGTCCTTGAGTAGCAGCAGAATGACGCCTTCAATGAAAACAATCATTAACACTATCGCGCGCTCATATTTTAATCAACTGACGAAAAAAAAAAACTATTTATTTAATTAATTCTATCAATAACATTATTAATTCATTAAATAACAAAATAAAAATTGGGATGCAAAAATGTTAATTAAGTTAATAAGAGTTTTCATCTATCGCGCCTTCTAACTTTAATTAAAGTGAGGAGTGAAGAGTTTAAATAATTAATTAAAAAGACGTCAATAAATGCAAAAGTAATTTCCGGTTGAGAATTTTCTCTTATGAAAATGTGTCCGTGTATCACCGACGAGGACGCTTCATATTCGCAACAGTGCCACCTAGCATAGTATTATCCGCAGCAGCCACGATGACGTTGTTTTGTGGCAAACTGCAAAATAATTCCACGACGTCAAATCCATTCAATCGTCTCGCTTCAAAAGTAGTTACATCAAAAAATAGTCCAAACTTTCATTACCGTACCAAATTATTGTTTCAAGTTAACGGTTCCGGAATATTATTCTCCTTTAATATTAAAATTTGAATAATAAATAAGTTCATTTTTGCTAATTTTGATAGACCAAAAAACATCTTATTTTCTCCACCAATTTTCCATGTATTAACACGTGAATGAGTAAAATGTTTGTTAGCAGGATGAAGATTTAAATGTTGGAGGTACTTAATATAGTTACAGTTGGTCTTTCAAGAGGCTAATAAATGCAGTAAATACAAAATTATTGTGGAAATGGTCTCTTAAATTTTAGGCATCTTCTTTGTACCTCCATTGAATTTACAAAAATAATGACACTATTTTGTTGAATATCTTAAAAACCAAAATCCGTCAGCGTTCATAAATTTTGCACCAAAATAACACAGTAGAGGACTTTTTGATCCAGATCTTTGAAAAATGTGAAAAATGACATTATTCGTTACTGGGATCAAATTAATTTTTTGTATTTTACTTCTAAAATTATACTTTTCTTTAATTCAGCAACCTTTTAAGATTTGTTTTAGTAAATTTTAATAATGAGTTTCGTTTTATATTATTTTATTTACGCTTATTAAAAAAATTCTTTAAAGTTCTTTGGCAAATTTAGCTTTACGCAATCTAAAAAAGGAGGAGTTCTTCATGTAATTTTTTTCTTCAATCAACAACCTTAAACCAATGTTAATTATATTTTTCAATCAATTTCGCATTCAATCTGAACCTTTATTTCAATAGTCAAAAAAATACGAGATGTGCAATAATAATAATAATAATAATACTGTATGTATTATAAATTTACTCTAAATAATGCAAAAAATAGTTTACAATCCACAATCAGAAAATCCGAAAATCAGAAAATTCATCTAAAATCAAAACGTATTTTAAGATGAAAAGCAACCAATTTTGAAACTAAACGACTAAAAACTTTACTCGCTAAAAAAAGAAAGAATTCTTAGCATTTAACGGATGAGCTTCGATTCGAAAGGGTAAAAAAATGATTGAATAAAAAGAGTGATGGCGAGTGGTCAAGAAATATGCTTGTAATCGTCCAACAATAAATCTCTACCTGTCTTTTTTTTATTTAACTCTTGGCTTTTCTATTTAAGAGGATTCCGCGCGCCATCCACTACTCCATCTCGCACTTTCTTAATAGCAATTAAGCCGCAACTCGCGCAACGTTTCAAGTTTTGCCTTACAGTGCGGCGGCGAGACGACCGACTTTACCCGCCATTTCTCATAAGCCTCTGCTAAATACACCACGCACATACACACGCGCAGTCATCTAATTAGTTTTTACTTTTTTGGCGGGAAAATGTAGTACACGTGTGGTTGGAGCTGATAGACGAAAATAAGTCATTTCCGCTAACAAGAAGAGAGAAAAAGGGGTTGCAATTTTCGACTGAAAGCACGTACAACAACCACACTACGCAAGTATTTACACTGCAAAATCAAAATAAATAAAAAGTCAATCGCCTCTCACAATATACAGAGCTAATAAACAGGGCCGTACAAATACGTAGTTGCCCAATACACACCGTATTTCACACTCAATATGTTTTTTAAATGTCTTAAATTTTTTACTACGAGTATATTTATCAAACTTACAGAAATTATTGATGGAACCAACAGATTACTAATTTACTATTATTATTTTTTTTTCTTTTTTTGAGTTACTATTTACAGAAATTATTATGTGCCATTGAGTTCTCTGAGCAAATCCAAACCACGGAATAAGCAAGGAAGTCAAGCAAGATAGTCAAAACTATCTAAATTTGCCAAAACATTTTGTGCGGCGGGGAGGGGCAAGCGCAAAAATTATTTTTACTTTCGGATATCCCATTTCACAGCCTGATTTTTATTACCCAAGTCACAAAAAATATCTTTCTCTTGGGTCACAAACAATCTTAATCCGGCACTGTCGCTAAGCTATTAATTTTGCAAGCGCGAGCCACAAACTTTAAGAAAATTGCAACAAAAAAAAAAAAAAATACATGTACAGATAAAATCAAAGAAAGGAAATTGTTCACTTTGAACGTCATTCGAACGAATGTTAAGTACATCTAACACGAAATTCTCAGTACTGGTAGTGGAAAAAAAAAGACAACCTAAAAATCGATAGATAATTTAGATTTATTTATTAAACGGTGCAAGTTTCATAAACGCATTATCTTTACCGGAAGGGATAGTGCGTAGAATGATTTGCTAGATTCAGATTTGTTTACTGTATATCCTCACACTGTATTTTCTAGTATCAAAAAATGAAAACAATTTCATTATAACAAATATTGCGCTCGGAATAAGTGTGCGGCAACATCTCAAACAACCGGAAACACGGGTTAATAACGAAACCAATTCCTTTTACGATTGTCAGCCTTTTTGTCAATCGCAGTGTGAGGAGGTTACATCAACTGATGCGTCAGCTGTGAAATTGATTGGCCTTGGAAAAATTTATAATTAGAAGAAAAAAAAATTAGGTTTATTTGAATTATTTCGTACACACAAAATAACAAAACGTTTATGACATTCAGAAATCACTATTAAATTTAGCATCACTTTTAAAATCAATCGCTTTTGCTTAACTTTTTAAGATAAAAAAAAATAATAATAAAGTTAAACATTTTATTGGTCAAGAACACTGCGCGGATATATTTTTACAATATAATTATGTAAGAAAAACATAAAGAGATAGTAGCGAAACGTTGATTGCGGCTGCAAGCGCCTTTCACACTCCCCATCAGCGCAACAAAGTTAAAATGGTTATTTTAACCTTTTTTTTTTTACGAGGTTAATAACAATGTACAGTAGTTTTGTTTGCTTAAGACGGCTGATTTGGTTGCGTGAAAAATTAGTGTAAAACGTTTTGACCTAAAAACGCTGGAACGTGATCTTCCGTTGCGCGGCGCTGGATTAGGCGGCCGGCGTCAAGGCGCATTTTTAATCGCAAATTGCAATGTGTTTGCTCTCTTTATTATGTCTTGTGTACGCTCGGTCACATGTCAACCGCCATTACAACACGTCACAATGACGCCATGTTGGAATTAATTTTTCTTATCAATGAAAGTGTCGCAGCAGCTAAAAAGACATTTATCAATTAATTGCTATTTAAAAACTCCCACGTCTTTTCATCCGCATTTACACAGCTCGGATTATTCTATAGGACTCTAGGAAGTGTTTGTAAAGTGTAGATAGTGCGTCGATGACCTCAAAATCGCCATTTTTATAATTTTTTTTTTTTTTTTTGTTATTATTATTTCTGCGCCGAGCTAAGTGATAGCTTCACCGTTAAAAGGTCGGTTCAACTTAACCTATCTTTACGTCATCAACAGTCACTGCTACAAAAATACAGCTGTTTCAAATGCGGTTCACTAATTCAACCGTAGAATTTAAATTTGGATGAAAGAATAAAACTACTTAATTAATGCATTTATTCGCTATTTTCTTGAAAAATTCGCAGTAAAATAAATACCAAATTTAAAACAAATAACCTACAATATTAAATGCAAATTAAAGCACAGTGAACTCTCGATTATCCGGAATATGTAAAAACCATTTTCCAGCGATAATCCGCACAATAACACAAAAACCGCAGAATTATCAACATGAATTATTTAACGTTTATTGAATCAAACTTAGACGAGTGCCCAACCGCATTATATGCGCTAACATGCATCACAGATACTGTATATTATTGAACGGTTCTAAATCTATTTTTAAACATCATTTTTAAAATGTTAATAAAATATTTAATGCTTAAATTTATCCTACTAAATTCCTTGTATTTATTGTTTTCTTGCCCCGTTATTGTCATTTTGTTTTTGTAATGTCTGCCTCTTTCCCCCTCCCTCCTTTTTCTTATTCACTGACGAAAATAGTTGATAAATAAATTAAAACTTAGTTAGAATTTTAGAAAATGAAATGTAAAACACAATATAGTTGCGTACGAAAAAGCATGTTGAGTCATTAATTATATTAAATTAATTTCCTATTCAGCAATAAGATTGCTGACATTTTTCCGTATACAGTATTTTTATTTATTTCATAAAATAGGACGACCATTACGTACGTGCGTTTATCAGGAGTTTTAAGGTGACCTAACGTATTTTTAAATTGCTATGTAAAGCTATGCAAAGCTTTCACGTAATTATTTGTATATTTATTCATTCTGGTGTATAGGTTCTAATTTTAATATTTAAAAAAACCCCGAAATTGGGTGCGTACCAAATTTTTGCAGGAACTAGAGCACAATTTTCTAAATCGAATTTGATCGCTTTAACTGAAATGCAGTACAAGCGCACTAAATCAAAAGTCGCATTCATCGAGAGATCATCGCGCAATGTATCGCCCCAACCCATCTACCAGCAACAAAAAAAAAAAATCTTGAATTTTACATTGTTTACTAGATGACAGATAGCTCTACTCCAAATTTTGGGCGTATTTTTTTTCTTCTCTTCAACACTCGGTATTACCGAAGCTTACGATTTCTATCAACAAAATAGAAAGTTATTTTCAAAAACCGGAAGTTGAAAGCCACGACCATTTGTTAACTTGTTTCAATCACTATCTACAGGGCTCAGTACGAAATCCGTGTAGATGCTTAAGAAAGTCGAAGAGACGTTAAAAAGTATGTGTGAAGAACATCTACACACATCTCACTCACTCTCGCTAAAGGTTAGGCAAAGAGGTTAAATTTGGCGCCAATGTATCTTTTCCCGCCTTCCCGTGTTCCACATAGCGGAAGAGAAGACATAGGCGGCGGAGATAGGCGTCAACTGGACACCATCATTTTTCATTCTTAACACATCTTCATCTTTTAAAAATTCAATTAAGTGGAAGAAGAAAAGAGGAGGGTGGAAAAAAAAGGAGGGGGTGTTCGGGGGGGGGGGGGGTGATTTAAGAGTAAAATAACTCACCTCATTTTTATCCCATTCCAAATCGTTAGAAGAAAAAAGAAGGGTAGGGGGGGGGGGGGAAATACATGTACTGTAATTCTTTTCGCCAGTATAGCAAAAAAAACCAGTCGTCTCAATTGAAACAGAAGCGAAAATTAATTTTTAAATTTAAAAAAAAAAATAAAATAAAGAAATAAATAAAAGTTAATCAAAGAGGTGAAATGAAAATTGATGAATTCCCTCGACGATTCCGCATCTCATTTCCATTCGCAAACAATTTCTCTTCGTCTAATTGACTAATTAGTTGAACCGAGAGTATAAATGAAAAATTATAAAGAAAGTGTTTAGGTCGTAAGAGAATTGCCAGCCGTGTCACGTGATAAGGCGTTAATTAATAAATGAGATACATTTGACGGCAATTAAATGTCTAGAGTACTCGCTGGTGGCGCTGCATATCAACTTCGTTCGTTTATTATAAGGAAAAGTTACGGTAAGGTAGTTGAACACACCGGTTGGATGCTCGAATGACACTTTTAAAGTCAAGAGCAATTAAAATTAAGGGGGAAATGTTTTTTCTTTTTTTAAATCCCGCTTTAAGTCCGGTGGTAATTTGCGTTTAATTAGCTATCAAAGTAAAACGTGATACGCTGTATTGTTGGAGGAAGAAAAAAGGAAATTTTATTACGACGAGGGAACGGTAACGCTAATTACCAATAAACTGGGAAATTTTGTAAGATTTAAAAAAGAAATTACAAAAACCTCTAATAAAAAAAAAATGATTATGGTAGACAATTTTCTTCTTAATTCAATGAATATTTTGCTCCATTACGTGCAAATAAACCTATATCTACGAGGTTTCCAGAAATGGAGCAAGTATAATTATTATTACAGGATGTTCATTTACAATGAACTTCAAATAAATTAAATAAATTGATTTATTGATAAATAAACGTCGCTTGTTGCGCGCTCTATTTTATTCTTATACGGAGTATTAGATTTAAGAAAATTTTCTTAAAATTTTAAAGCGTAAAAAAAAAACTAATTTTGGTTAACTGTCATAATATATTCGCACGAACACGAGGAATTTATAAGTACAATAAAGAAAATTACTAACATGCCTGTCCTCCGCCGACTTTTATCGTGCGTAAGTAACCTAACTGAATAAACCAGTAATTAAATAGCCGATAATTATACAGACACCGTCACATTGAAAAGAAAAATAAAAGAAAGAGTAAGCTCCCGCCCACAAACCAAGCAAAACTTCATACTAAAACAACACAACTATTATTATTAAACTACATTATTACTACAAAATCACAAATATACGTGTAATAAGCCCCTATATAACTCCTAAGCAAACACGAGTCAAAAGCGGAGTATAGATATTATAAACTCAAAGCCAAAAAAAAAAAAAATGTCAACCATTAAAGGTAGTAATACGTTCTTAACAAAAACATAAAACCTCCTATTACAATATTCTCCAAACAACTAAAAATTACACTTTATAAACATAAAAAATGAGAAAAAAAATTATAAGAATATCGGTAATTGTTGTTTAAAATCGATACTTCTAATCTTTTAAAAAATCATGAAATACAGTAATTAGTAATTTATTGACTTAGAAATTTTAAGGTCGCAACAGGCACAAGTTCGGGCAGCCTGCTGTGCGCTTCCGCCGGGTATACCGTACTCAGTTTATGAGTTAAAAGCAACAGAAAAATACATGTATATTCTAAAATCCCATTCACCCCCCCCCCCCTTTGTATTTATAATGCATTTCTCTTTCTTAGGGGTGGTCTAAACCCCAAACCGCCCCCTTGAGTGCGCCCCTGGTTCCAAACATTGAATAGTTGCAGCTGCCAACGGTAATGTACGCTGAGTGCAGTTGCTTTTTTCTTATTTCCATTCTCAGCAACAGCCTGCCTCTATCATTTTTACCTGATCTAGGTACATATTGACCAACATAATATTGGATTGAAATAGTGTGGCTGGTGTCTCTATCGATGATGATAAGGTATCCGCCTGTTCAATTGATAATCTGATTTTTGCTCTCCGATTCTGAAGAGTGGAAATTTTTAGGTTCTAAGAAGAGCAGCAGAGAATATGGAAAGTCTGGAAAGGACAATATTGTCACCTTCGCATGCGTTCGCATCTCCAAGAATAGTGTAAACAACTTATATTTGGACAGTCTTTCACTAAATCAGGCCCTGTTTTGCTTAATTCAGTGATTTAATTGGGGACTACCGTAATGTCATCAACTATCGAGAACTTTGTATTTCGGTACAATACTAAGTTACACTCGAGCATTTAAATACGGTTATTTAACCATTGAGTTCGTGATTAATACTCTTCCAATAAATTTCTCTTTATTATGTAAAGAAAAAAATTTTAAACACACATTTCAAAAACAACAACACGTGATTATCATACAAAACGTCTGTTTTGCACCACATGCAAACTCATCCGCAAAGTCCGCTAAACACATGGAACCACGAGAGATTGCGGTTAAGGTTGTTTTTTTTTTCCCCTTATCTTATGCTTTCTCGCCACAATTCGTGACGTGTCTTCCGAAGAATAAGTACTCGAATGACTCTGCAATTTGTTTAGTGATTTAAGTGATACATACCGTAAATTGTAAAGAAAATTAATGTTTATAACAAAATGCGCAAGTAATAATAATAATAACAATAAAAAAATTAAACTAATGGAGTCTTTTTAAAACAACACTTCTTTTTGTGGAATATTGTCAAATTAATTTAGAGACTACCTGTAGATGTGCTATTTGTGAATTCTAAGTTATATCGATCATATTATTTTCTCCACAAATAATTAAATCGGAGCTTTAAAAAAAATGTTGTATAATTATAAATTTACCGTATTGGCTAATTGGATTATCTATTTTAGAAAACTCATGTTTTAATAATATTTTCAAAAAGTTGTGGATTGACGTCATCAAAATGTTAACATTAAACTTTCTCTCCCCCCCCCCCCCCCCATATTTTCGAGGAAAATTTATAGCGAAAGATTAAAAATGTTAAAAAGAAAAGTGAGTGCACAGACGTAATTAGATTGACGTTAATTGAGTTTGGAACTAAAACAAGCTGATAATAGAGAACGCTTATCTTTAAATATCCAATACTTGACCACACTCAGACTTAGTCGAATAAATAATAAAAGACGTTTCACATTACATTTCTACCAACCAACGCGCACAAATTTTAAAAAAAAAAAAATATATAAATAAATAAAAATAAAAGAAAAAAATTTGAAAGCTACAGTCAATTTCTATCGCAAGAAAGCAAAAAAATAAACTTCGACGTGAGAAAAATTTTTAAACCAAACTTTTTTTTAAAGAAAAAAAAAAACAACTTATACTATATGCTGTAAATTCGTTCAACATAAAAATGGTCAAAAAACAAACGTATTTTATGCAAAAAGCAATAAATAAATGAACACAAAACCGTCAAATTTTATGCATCAATATTCTTTTTACAAATATTTATAATAATAAAAAAAGCTATATGTTAAAATTTAAAACCCGGAAGTTAAATTATTTCGTGCGCAAGTAGTCGAAACTCGTAAATACCGTATGTAAAATTAACTGTGGCCCTGTTGGCTGTATGTATAATAACTGACTTGACACATAAAAAAAAAAAAAGAAATACCGTACTTAAAAAATACGAGAGAAAAAAAATGCTTCGATAATAAATTTACAATGCTTAAATCACAAACATTCTTCACAACTTTTTAATTCAATACGGTAGACACATTTTTTCAATTTTGAAAAAAGTTTATCACGCCTTTTTTATAGTCTTTTCGTTAAAATGAAATATGACACTGGTATCATTTAAGTAGAAAAATAATTTTGTTGCTAAGTTTAAGCTAATTAGCTTCTCGTATTCCGTAAACTATTCTTCGCATACAACATTTTAATTTTTAAAATTATTGTTTAGCATTCTTAATACCGGGTAAGCAAATAATTATTTTTCCCAGACGTAGAAAAATTCGGCTGGAAAATATAACAATTTTAATTTAATTTAGTACAGTTGAACTTAGCTATAACGTCCTTGGATATGTAGGCCTAACGTCATTTTTGGTCACCCTTGGGGAAAACTCTGTTTTTGCGTCAAGGAAATACGATGATCCCGGCACAGCGGCAAAAAAGTCACAGCATTACTTTTTTTCGTAAAGATTTTTGCAATATTGAACCAAATTTAATGACTGCAGATTTAAAATATCGCAAAATTCGGTGAACTAAATTTAATGTAATTTATAGCATAATAATTCTAAAAACAGTAAAATAATCTTCTAAATATTTTTTGAAAGTCTAAATAAGCACCGTATCTAAAAATAAAATGTAGGAAATAATGATTACTATAAATGGATTCCTATTATTGCATAATTATAAACTAATAGTAGGCCTACTTGCCACCGTACTAATGAAGGAATTCTACGGGTTTTACAAAGCCATCAATCGCTCTCAAACGTTGTACGGATTTTAGGTTTTGTCATAAATTACGCGGTTCCTTCGATGACGTTATAACCAAGTTCTACTGTATTCAGTAAATGTCTAAAAATATTGTACCGTTACTAGCGAAATTTAGAACTGACGTCATATTTTGTAACTTTGAAATTCCAGAAGTTAACGAAATGAAAAAAAGTTCGCACATTTGTTTGACATCATTCTTAGAAATTTCTCTTCCAGTGGAAACTCAATATACAGTAAATTAATTTAGTATTTCATTTATTTTTTTTATAAACGGAGATAATGGTATCTAAAACAAGATTCGAAACGCCAGGAAAAACCTCGATTCCATTAAAATTTGTCTCTTACAAATGCGTTTTAGGAACGAAATAGACTACGAAATATATTTTCATTTCCGATTGTATTTAAGAAACCAAAGACTTTTTCCAATCTCGTCCGCTTAATAAAGCGACCTACTTAAAAAAAAAAAAATTTGTGGGTGACGTAACTTCCGATCATGCGTAGACTTTTATAACAAAATATTTTTAAAATTATGTTGTACAAAATATCCTCTCATTTTTTCCCCCTTTCTAATAAAAAGCAAGAAAAAAAATTTATGTCAAAGAAGATAAAGTAAATGCGAAAATATAAAGAAAAAAAAAATTCTAAGTAAAAAAAAAAAAACGAAAAAGAAATTGAAAACTCAGTAAAAGAAAAAAAATAGGAAAAAGCTAATTCGCAGCTCATTGAATGAGAGAGGTGATAGAGTAGATGTCGTTTAGGCGGGAAAACGATAGAGATGACGTGAGATGTGCTTCTCTGCCATTAGAAGGATCAACGACACAGCAGAGCGTTAAAAATGGTTCAGACATGGCAGAACACACACGGTGATAGAGGAATTCAACTTACTAAAAGCTATTTTTACTAAAAACTAACTAAAAAAAAAAAATGGGAAAGAAAAAGTTTTCTTGAGCTGAAAGTTGTAGATGGAGAAAAAGACATTTAATAGCAATTTGGCACACAATCAATAGCATGGCGATTAAGTGACCTTTTACTGCGATGAGGCTAATTAAACGAATCACATGACTTCAACACCTTTTACCACCTTATACACGTGATATGGAAAGAATTTTTACGAGCTCGTTTAACGATTGTTTCACTCTTTGTGGAATCACTTTTTTTATATATACAGTATTTTGATTTTAATTTACAGTAGAAAAAAGAAAAAGAAGGTTTTTAATGGCTTTAAAAGTTTAGTTTTATTACTAGCTTCAATTTAGTGTCCAATTAACATACATGTACATAACACTATATTTTTTTTGTTATTATTTTTTTTTTTGTGTGTGCACTTCTTCTTCGCGTTTTAACCGTTGATCTCACACTTCATCATTTTATCAACACGCATGCGCATTTAATAATAATAAAAAAAATTCCATGTTTACAAGTTTTCGAATTTATCAAAAATTAAATTTGGCGACGATCTTTATCAATTTTAAGTGCGCATTTAACTTCTATTTAATTAAAATTATGTTTAAAAATAATCAATTCATAAGCACAGTGAAAAAAAGCGCATAAAAAAGTTGAAGATGTGGAAAAAGAAAAAAAACCTATGAAATGTCAATACTTCATAAAACTCAAATTAAACAAAAAATTAAAAAAAATAAAAGCTTTTAAAAATGTATGACATTTCCAAATACAAAAAAAAAAAGAATAAAATAAACAATTTTAAAATAAATAACACCTCTGTTCAAAAAATTAAATAAATTTGAATAACATTACATTAAAAAAAACTATAATAAATTTTTGAACAATTCACAATTTTTTCCACTATCCATAATTAGGGAAATTGATAATCAATCGAAGATTTTACCAATTAGTAAAATCAAAAAATCATTAAAAAAATACAAGTTATGTACTTGAAAGGGGAATATAGCCTACCTATAATATCGCTTGCGATTTAACTGCTCTTGCTAACCACGCAGTAGACTACTGCACTTGCCATTCATTTTTTATGTATAATTAACATACAGATGAATAAGCTGTATACTGAATTTTGTTATAGTGATCATTTCACCGTACATAACATTATATTGATAGTTTCGCCGAGTGAATTTACTTTATTTTATACCACCGCCTACTTTATTTTATACCATTTTGCGCCACATTTTGCATCGCTGGTCTTTTACATTTATGTAAATATAAATTAGGCTACAGTAATTATTTAAAACGTTACTCATAAAACTACCAGATTTTCACTAGCAAATATCGTCTTTTTTTGCCAACAAAATAAGTGGTTAAGTACCGGTATAATAAATAATTATTAACGAAAGTTACATACTAATAATTTAATTAGTATAAACGAATAACTTTTTATAATGACGTACTCAATATTAGCTCAATATTAATTTCCAATAGCAAAAGCAATTAGGTACCGGACAGTAAAACCAAAAACATATTCTACACGAAAAATCATCGCGTAAACCGTGTTGAATAAATTTCATGAAATTTCGATCTATCGACCTTCCAAAGATTCGTTCCTAAAATTATCAATACCCAACACGTGTAGGCAACCTTTTATCTGAATTAAATAAACTACTGTAAGCGAATCTTGCACAGTATCCGTGTATGCTTACAATATACATTTTTCTTTTAAATAAATGATAGGATTTAGCTTTCAAACTTTTGATGCTTCTCCACATAACGTTGATTGTATAGCGCACAGACCTCAACATAACCCAATCAGTTGCTAAATGCAAAATGCTATTTCCAAAACGTAAAATGAAATAAGAAAAAAGAAAATCAAAGAGATGAAAAGACATTTCGAAGAAAACAAGATAAAGCTTTGAGTGGAAAAAGAAAGAATATGTGTGTGTAACCTACGCTAGAGGCGGGGCAGTGGGGTGGGGATATGAAAGCATAGGAGGGGGTTAAAAAAAAAAGAGGGATATCATTTTAAGAGCAAAAAAAAAAAAAAGCTGTAAAAAGCGTTTTAAGGCATCAACGGACAGTGGTTCCAGTCTCCCTCGAGATTTTTGATGAGCTACATCAACTTAAATAACCATCACATCTTTTCCTTCTTCCTATCATCCTTATTCACCCACTTATCCAGCCTCCTTCTTTCGAATATTTTTCAAGATGACGCTAAAAGTCGAGTGACGTCAGAAGCGGCGTCAGTGGCCAACCGACAATCAATCGTACACTTATTCTTATTTATTTTCGTCTGCTACTTTCTTAAACGCCCTGTTTTGCTTTTACGTGCGTAATACTTGACCTTTGCCACCTTAAAATGCCATTTTTATTAGCAATGCCCTTATCTGTCATCACTCACCAACTGATATTCTTAGAAATTCGTTATTTATAATATTTTGACGGCAAAAAAAAATATTTAAAAGTTGTTTATGAATTTACTTTTAAGTCTGTGTTTTCACAGTGTATAAAATGCATAGAAAATGTAAAAAAAAAATAATATACAGTAATGCAAGCTGGTTGTGACGTCATAACGACAGAGAAAAAAGAGCATATTATTAATGAGAATAAAAAATATGAAGTAAATTAAAATTTCATTTTTATCTCCCTCTCTTTTTTATTCCTTATTTCTGGATCAACCCCCACCAACTTTATATATTATTACTATCTTATCTAGTGGTGCCAAATCCGATGTCGGAATAGAAAGCGCTGTCTAATTTTATCACACGCAATTGCTTTCATAAACAAATCTTAAAATAATAATAATTTTTTTTTTGAAAGTCATTTAACTTTAAGACATACACAGTTACTTTTATAAAGATACGATAATAAAAATGTAATTTATGAAGAATAATATCGTTTTGATTTAGAGAGAAAAGATTTCACCACTCATTTTTCAAATCTAATGCTAATCTTTTTTTTTCTTTTTTTCTGATATTTTTATGTCATTGTTCAAAAATTTAGCGCAAAAAAAATGTTTTCTTTAGATTTAAAATGAATAACTAAAAAGGTTAAATTAGCTTTTTTTTTAAATTAATTTTTCCATATTTTCTTCCTTTTCTTCCTTAAAACTTCGCTTTGAATCTTAAGATACGTTCTCAACTAAAGAGCAGTTTATCATAAGAAAACATGTAAATATCGAAGATACATTTAGCAATATCAAGAGAACTGTTATTTTAATTTCTCAAATATTAATTTTAAAGTCGTACAAGCATTTAGCCTTTTGATCAAAAACACACGTTCCATATTAATTCATATTTTGAATTTACAGCATCTTGGTTCGCTACATCAACAGAATATTAAAATTCAATAAACCAAAGCCCTACATTTTTTAAATTGCTGAGTGTTCAGTATTTATCAATAACATGTAATAAATTTCAACGCTCTGCATTAAAAAAGCACATGAAATATCCGGTTCTAAAAAAATAAATTCCGGTAGCCTACCTGAAGAAATATGAAACATATTCCGAAAACGTTTCAAATATGCATTTTTTTTTAAAGAAGTATTTTAATGGAAAGTGCTAAATAAATTATTCATTTCTTAATTTGCACATACTGTAATTTAGATTTATTTTCTTAATTCTTAATTTAAAAAAAATAAATAAATGCTGCACAAAAATGCTGTAAATAATGTTTCGCATAATAAACAAACTTCTATTATCGGTATTATGTATATTATAGCTACATTCTTAACGACTTTCAGTATATTAATTTAAAAAATATTGCGTATAGAAAAATGTCTAAATACATTATAAAGAATTGTACAACTTAATCCTTTTGATTCCCAAAAATCGGTTGAGATATTGTGTTCGTTTTCAATGATGGGAGGGGGAAAAATCGATATCATTTAAAATAAACGATATTTGGTGACACAATAAGTTACCTAAAGCTATTTATTTTCCAACAACTTCATTTAAAACCAACAAAAAGTACGACAAAAAAAAAAAAAATTCTCTGAAAAATGAGCTTAACTTTCAGAGAAAACAGAGCGAAACCAAAAAAAAAAAAAAAAAAATTCTTCGCCATGTATTGCGCATGCGTGTCAACTAGGTGAATTCAGATTTTTCGAGCTTTTCACTTTTATTTATTTGCGTTGACTGCTCGTATTTACTATTAAAATCTCCCCGTAGTGAATTCCCCCACCTCCCTCAACCAGCTTCTGGCTCCTCCCACTCCCAAACCCTCAACACCCCTTAAAAATAAAAGAAAACAAAAACGTAAAGAAAAAAAAAAAGAAAGAAACAGAGTGATTTATGAGTTGCCCTCTCTGCTTCTTTGCCAAATTCAAAAAGTTAAAAAAATTCTTTAAAAATAAAAATAAGTAAATAAAAAAGTGTAATATACAGTGGAACATAATGTAAGAGAGTTGTGTGAGTGAACAAACTCTCCTAACACATAACACATACAATTTAAGGCGCCAAAACATCATAAATACACACGCGCGCCAAACAACGAGTCTTTTTTTTTATTATTTAGTTTTCTTACCGGCTTTAGCTTCAATTTTATTTAGCTTCGATTCACATCTCTCACTGCAAACGGGTGAAGAGAAGAAAAAAGAAAACGAAAGAAAAAAACTAACATTTTACAACCGTGTTTCAACTTCACTTTAACGCTCTCTACACTAAACTATCGGATATGTGAATTCTACATCACGTCACACTAAAATACGTATACACTATAGTACTACTTGTACCAATAAATTTTTCTTATATCGACAACATTCCAGACAAAAAAATTTAATAAAAAGGGAATTTTAAAGTTACGATATTGATTTAATTTCGGATGCTATTTTGTAGAGAAAAGTTTTTTCTTTTACGCCTTTCTAAAATAATTAGCTCTTTAAAATACATTAAAATCAACATTAAGAAATTTAATTAAAAAAAAAAAAATGTTTCAAATTGCGAAATAAAAAATAAAAAAAGATGCCAAATTTCAATTGGTTTAATGGTTAGCGCCATCTAGTGAAAGTTTGGGGAATTGAAAATGTAATTAAATAATAATAATAAAAAAAATTTAAAATAAAAAAAAGATAAACAATTTATTGCGACCAGGCTATCACAAAGCCATGGTGCCATCTAGTGTTATCCATTTGAATTTATGCTTCTACACTACATGCCATGAACCGTATTTAAAAAAAATGTAATCTTATTATTTTCTTCAAATAATTTAATGTAAACCAATTCTAAATTAACTCCACTTAAAAACTCTTATGCGCCTTCCACATGAAAAAACCTTAATTGAGGATTATAATTACCAAAAAGTAAAATTTAAAAGTTGGCAATTAAAATGTTTACAAAAAATAACTTAATAATAATTCTTTTATGCCCAAATATTAAACTTCATGTAATTCTAGACCAAAGGTAATTTCAAGCTAAAATAATTGGCTTTAATTTGCGCATTAAAATTATTTAACTAAAAACGTGCATTCCATTTATTAAACTTATATTATACTATACCGTATCTAAAATCTTATCAAATATTTTAAAAAATTATTTAAAAAAAAATTAATAATAATTTCTGGTTACCCATAAAAAATAATTACGGTACTTAAAAAATTAAAACTAAATTAATTTATAAAAAAATAATTTGCTATAATAAATTGCAATTACATGTACAGTATTGCATTATTAAAATATCGAAAAATGTAATATAAATACAGTATCAAAACATCTTCGGTATACACTAATGCTAAAGATAATTGGCTAAAGGTAAAAGGCAATATTGGTATTAAACTTTTATAAATAAAAATCTAATGACAAGTGCAATAGAATTTAGTTGTACATGTACTATCATTCTTTGAAAGTTCCGCGGCAATCGTAAAGTACATATAACATTCCGATTATAAAAAAAACTTCTATTATAGCGTCAATAAAGTGCGTTAACTTTGGCTAAAGCGCCAAAAAAAAGTCAGAACACTACCGTTTTTTACATCCATCAATCGTTCTGAAATGCTGTACGTGTTGTATCGATTGCGTGGCAGGAGATAAAGTCATAAAGGTCCCTCCGATGTCGTTATAACAGAGTTCTACTGTAATTTGGTCTCAAGTTATTTTAAATCAAAAAAGTGATAAAAGTTTTTATCCATAGAATAAAGCGTGTAATAAAATAAAATTAGAAATTGCATACCGGTATTTTATATTATTGTAAGCCTACATAACAATAAAACATCCAAAACAGAAAAATGACATAAAACTAATTTCGCACCCTTTCATAATAATTACAGTATCATTATTATCATTTCCTTCGTGACGTGCTCGTTATCTTCATTACCGAACTAAACCAAAACGGGTTTAATTAATGCAAAGATTTGCAGCTGATGAGTATGAGAAAAACGAAGCCAATTAGAATAAATAAAAAAAAAAGACAGTAGTAGGCTATGTACATCAGTTGAATATTAAAAAGTCATTTGAAATAACTGCGTCGTTTGACTAATTTCCTTTTCTGCGAAATCCATAAAATACGTTAAAACTTTTCTAGGAATACATAAAAACGAATTAATCTTCGACGACGATATTATTTTAACGATATCTATATTTACAGAACTAATTAGTCAAAAATGTTGTAAGTGACATTAATTTACAAACTGCGTGCAAAATTTTCTATCGTTGAAAGCAGAGAGATGAAAAAATTCGTACAACGTAAAAACCACCCTGTACAATGTAATTCAATGTGGGGGAAAGTGACGTCTGATTAAAACTCAGAGCGGCAAAAGGATTATTCTTAAAAATATAAACGCACGCGTACGGAGGCATAAAAATGTCGCCGACGTTAGCGTCAACGACGTCATTACCTTCATTTGCATAATTAAATACCTCCGCTAAAAAGGCAAACAAAAATCTATTTCGTTGAAATAAAAGAAGAAAAAAAAAACTCATTTCGAGGCTGATTAATCATAAAAACCGCCACTCGAAAGCAAGAACAAAAAAAAAAAAACGAAAATCTTCGTAATTATTTTCAAAAACTATTATTAAGGATTAATACGGAAAAATAAATATAGATCTTCATTTCGGAAAAATTAAAATGTGAGAGAAGGAAAAAAAATCTTAATCAACAAAAGCCTCTAAAAAGCATATACCGGATATTACTCGTATATAAAAATATATAATATAGACCTATAGTATTCATTAAGCGCGCGCGCATTAAAATGAGCGTAATTTTCGTGAAAGAAAACAACAACGACTGAATGCATAAGTAGATGACCCACCGAAGGCTAATTAAACTTAAAAAGTAGAAATAGTAAAAAAAAAAAAAAAGTAAATAAACAAAATAAATAAATAAATATTTATGCTCGCTGAAGCTCCCCTTAACGGCGGAAGATGCTAAGGAAATTACATCTACACACATTGTATATGCGAATGGTGTTCAAGGCGTTTCGACTGCTTGCGCATGCAAATATGCTAAAACCCTCGTTCAAGGGAAAATATATAGCGTCGCACGTGAATAATTAATATGTAGGAGATAGAAAATAAGAGATGAAAAACAACTCCCTCACCACTTGAAAACTAATTTAACTCACAAGTAGAAGCTTAAATTGTAACTCCACTTCGCAAAATAAAAACACACACCCTACACTGTAAGGTATAATACGGTACAGTCATGTTGAACGGCATAACTTTACCTACAAATAACGTCACGAGCACAAAACCTAACTACACTCAATTCAATTTAGAAAGATCAAGAAAAAATTTTTCTTTTCTGTCGACGAAAAATAAAAATGAAAAAAAAAAAAAAAACTTTCTACCTTTTAAGATTTTATTTATCTTTTCATCATGTTTACGTCATTGCGCACTTACGGTATACCCATGTTCCCCTTATACGCTTTTTTTTTCATATACGGTAACTTTTCTTTTCGCGTTTTTTTTTTTTTATTATTTATTTCATCAACTATTATCTTATATTCGCAATTTAGAGAAATGAAAATTTAAAGAAACGTTTGGTTCTAACCTTACATGATCCGGCGATGCAGATTCGGTTTTTAGCGCCGAAAACACACGGCGTTCCATCAATTACTTGCTTGGATAGCGTAGCGTAAAAACGTTCTCCTTTAGGACGGCATTTTAATTCACACGTAGCGGAGTCACCTGAAAATAGACACACGTTTCATTAATAAACTACACACTTAAGAGTTAATGGAAATTAAAAGTAAACAAAAAAGAATTTTCTAAAATGTAGGCCCGTGCTGCAAAATATAAATAAATAATAAGTCCTCTTTTATTTCTGAAAATAAATTTAATTTAAATCGATTAATCTTTAAGCATCAATTTTTTTTTTTCCTAAGAAAACTAATTATGTAAAAATATATGAAGTACGCAGAAATATATATTTTTCTGCTGAAAAAAAAAATGAATTACAGTACCCGGTATTAAGAAAATTGGTTTATAGTTTCTCGTTAACGATAATTGAGAAAAAAAAGTAGCATGCTGCAAAGATAAATATAATCATCATTGTGGGCCAAAACGAATAAAAATAAAACAACTATGCACAATATTCAATTACTAAAATGTAATGAGTTGGCATACTAAATCTAATGCTGGTGGAAAAAAAAAATTTGTTTAGAATATGTTTTTGCAAAAATAATATTTACTAAAATTGTTGCTCCAGGGAAGTAAAATAAAAATGTTAGTAAATTTTATGTTTTATTTTTCAATATAATTATTTAGAAAATATACCAAAGATTAGAAAACATTTGAAACGCTTAATCTCGACTTATATTACCTGCAACTGTTTAATTAAGGGGAAAAAAAAACGTAAAATTTTTTAAAAAATCTCCTAAATAATAAAAAAAACCGGGACGAAATCCTTTATACGACTCACGTAAGTGAGTAAAAATGTAAGTGCAATTAAAATCGTAAAAAACCGTAAAAAAATAAAATATGAGGAATAAATCCTCAGTTAAGTCTTGATTAAAATGAAAAATAATAATAAAAAAAAGTTATAAATAAATACTAATTATTACAAATATTATTCAAGACCCCCAACCAGTAAAAAATTAAATCTCGTAATTAAAATATTAAAGTCATGAATGCAATAAAGAAAAAGTTGTTGACAAATATTACCAACAAGAATTTAACCACCAAACATTTAATTAGAATAAACTTCCAAGTCTTCAACCGCAAATAGTAATTTTTTATGTCAGTCTATTAATCAAAAAAAAAAAAAAAGAAACTTTTTTCCAAATTATTTTTCACTTTTAAAAAAAAAGTATTAAAATTTATATACAATTTAGTTAAGTGTTTTTGCAACAGGAAAATAGAATGTTAAAAATCACTTTCTTATCATTCAGCTTCAAGCTGTAATAAATAATTTAACAACTCTCCAATTTAGACCTACAGTTTAAACTCACACGCCTTAAAAATATATTTAATTAGCAAACATTTTCTTTTAATAAATAATAACAACCGTTATTATAATTTTAACTAGAAAATCAGGAAACCTGAACTTTTTATGTAACGCTATACCGCAATAATCATAAATTTTAACTTTTAATTTCCTCAACTACTTTAATTAAGGTAGAATGCAAAAATTAATTATCTAATTTTTCAATATTTTTACAAATTCATGTTAATTTGACCGCATTTTAATAATTTAATTTTTGCGAATTTAAAAATTGGTTTCCATAAAAAAAAAACCCACCTTGAAATTGCTAATACAATCTATTTTTTAGCTTCCTTAAAACTGGATTCAAAATTCAAACATTAAACTAATCTTGTATTCATTTAATTGTACCTACGTAGGAACAGTTCAAAGTTGAAGATTATATTTTTTTTTAAGAACTAAAATAAAAGTAGGAGAAAAAAAAAATGATTAAATAAACAATGATGATAAAAGAACGAAAAAGCGCGAATTGATGAAAAGATGCTGCAGACTTCCATTTGCCTTAATTAAATTGGCGTCGCGTCTAACTCCCGCCATCTTTCGCTCCTCTTGCGAACACAATGACAACGAAAAGACAGGTGACACGTGTAGACAGTTAAAGCCAGCCATTACTTTCTTTTCTTATTCTTCTCCTCTTCCTTATAGTTGAAGCTACAACATAGTCGATTAAATTACGTAGTGCGCGAAAATGAAGATCCTGAAAATTGGTGGAAAATGTCATGGGAGCTATTTTTCTACCTCAAATCCTTTTTTCCTTTTCTTAACTGCCTACTTCCTATTCTTATTCCTATTCACGAGCTAATTCATTTACCTAAGGAACTTCCTTTCCCACCTTCAGAGTGCGTTGCTTATTAAAATTGCAGCCCTCCTAAAAAATATACTAACCCTCCCCCACCTTCTCATTCGCGCTTTGCTGTAAATTGATAACAATTTTATTAGTTTTGAATATTTGATGACTACTTAAAACGTTGACAACGGCGTTGACGTTGCATCTTTACGCTTTCTACTTGTTTTTCTATTAAAATGAAAATCTGATTAACTTCGTCGCTTTTTTTTTTCTTCATTTATTCTCTTTCTATAACCGCTTCGGGATCGTCGTCGTAGTATTATGATGATGGAAGAATGGGAGGGAGGTAAAAAAAAAACACAATAATCATAGAATGATAAATGAAATTTGCAAATGCATATTTAAATCGTCTAGTTTCAAAAGTGAATAAGTCAGATCATTTCTGCAGATTTTCAAACGTCTTCACCCGCCCTCCACTCCCTCCTCCCCCGTTTCTATTCAACTGAAAATTGGCTCGGTATTAACATTAATCAAGCACTGATAAAGAAATGAAGAGCACATAGTGCCATTTGCTTTGGGTTCCATTTGTTGGTTGTTGTTTTTTTTCTATATTTATAGGAAGAACCTAGATAGGCTCAAGATCACTACAAGCGTAACATCACGGCAAAAAGTAATACCGGTAGGCCCCTACTGTAATTAATTTTAAAAAAAAAAATTTATTTGATATGTTTAACTAGCATTTTGATCGCTTAACAATGATCCCAAATTTTAGAGAAGGGCTAGTTTTTCGGTTAAATTCTGAAAACAGATAAACGGGGTAGGAAAAGTAGCCTACTGTACCTTAAAAATTCTCCTTCTACATGTTCAGAAGCTTTAAGAAGGTTTCCAAAACGTTTATTATTTTGTAATCTTTATTTTTGATGGAACAAAAAGGCACTAAAATCTATCTAGACGTGGGCTGACTCTTTCAGGCTCGGTGCCTAATTAATTTCAGACTGGTTATCTTTTAAGTTAAATAATAAAGTTAATTATAATAAAGAAGAGATAAAAAAAAATACTTTTTATCTAACAACTTCTGAATCATAAAAATGATAAAATCGTGACACTTCCACTTTTGAAACTAGTGATTTGCGAGAATAATATGTTTGGCACAAAGATAATATTTACCTAACCAGAAGGCTTCCCATTGGTGTAAACGCCCCATAAAGGGCTTAGCGTTAAAAGCGGCGCATTGCTCACTGCGGAAGTCCTTCAACTCACTTCCAGGACATTTCTATACAAATAATAAAAAATAAAATAATAACAATAAAAATAATAACAACACAATTAGTGATTAGTAATAATAGGATTTTAAACTACAGTACAAATTTAACACAAAAGAAGTAAACAATGCTACTGCACTCGGAATCAGCTCAATTTTTGACAAAAACTTCCTTCGAGCAATTCTATTGTGTATTTTTTTTTTTCTTCTTTTTCCATTCCATCACCCGTCACAAATTATTTAAAATAATAAAATAAATAAATAAGTACACATACAGTAAGAATTGAAAAAGTTTAAATTTGTTTATTTTCACGAATTGCGTGCTCGAACGAAAAGTGATACGGAATTGAATGGAAATTGTTTCTTTTTTCTTTTTAAAAAAGAAAAAAACAGCATAAATAATTCGACAACAATCGTGGCTTTACAACAAAAGTTTTAATTTTAAAGATTTCCAATATGTCTTAAGTTATGGGAGCCATGGCATTCTCGCTTATTTATTTATTTATTTTTTTTTTTTGCTAAACGATAAAATAAACTAAATAAAAAAAAAAATAATAACTTTCTCAATAACGCTGCCAACTTATAAAAATTTAGAGTCGAATATAAAAAAATAATGTTGAATAAGCTTTTTAAGTGAAGCGTGAATAAGCTGCGCGAAATATGCTGCAAATTATCTAAGCCTATCGTAAACGTGTTTATTTATTCTTTCATCTATTTTTAATGTTTTTTTTTTTTTGATGTTCGGTAAATAAAGTAAACCCGAGACTCTGAAATCTTGAATCAGTTGGAACCAATTGATCCGAAGGTTCTTCTCACCACCTGCTACAACGCATTCACCAAAATTATATTAACGAAAGTGCTATCTAAACCAAAAACAACGTTCGATGGTAAAACATCTTGCGCTCAATTATACAGGATGCTTTCAAAGTTTTGAAATTCATATTCAGTTTCTTCAAAAAAATAAATAAATAAGGTAAATAAAAACAAACAACAGAAACTCAATTACAGTACAGTCAAAATGTATTTTTTTCATATTGTCTCAAATAAGTAAATAAATAAAATTGGCATGGGCACTTCAGATTTTTCATAATTCAAATTCTGTAATTAATAATATTGTCTACAAAAATAAATAAAAAATCTAGATTAGATACGGCGCTGCATTTAAAATTGATTAAATTGTTTGCTTTTTAATATAAAAAGTATTTATCCTAAATGTAAAGCTTCTAAAAACACATTTTTTTAAAAATTAATTGTCATCATTTTTTGTTCAGTTTTCATGGATATAAGTATTCCTACCCGAAATGTATTAAACGTTATTAGTTCTAATTTTTCGAAAGTTTCGAGAAAATGAAGCAATCCAATAAAAAAAAAATTCTGTATACTGTACACAAATAAATATAGATAATAAACATTCGTATAAATTGAAAAATTCAATAAGAATGCTTTCTTATTAAGATAAAAACGTTAGCAATTCTTTTTTTTTTTAGTGAATAGAAAGTTCGGATAATTGAAGTTTTGCAGCATTGTTTCTAGCTCTAAAAGTGTTTAAAAATTAAAATATTTGGCTTTAGCAATATATTTTATTAGAACTTACATAGACTCGCATTTTTTAAATAAAAAAAAAAAATGACTACAGTAGACAAAAATCGCTTAAATTTATTATTTTCAAATCAAATTAATGTTACTTCAAATTTAAATTTTAATCTGAAATATTTATGCGCAAAACAAAATGCGCGTTTTAGTTTACCTTTTTATAAGTCATATTTTAAAAAGAAAACGATATGAAACGAGCTTAAATTAAAATCCCGGTAAAATGAAAAGCGTAAACGAGAGTCAAGAACTTGTAGTAAGTTGAAGATACTAATCTTAATCATAATAAATTAACTGTTTAAAATGTAAAACATTAATAAAATTGCTTTTAAATTTTTTTTTATTATTATTTTTTTTTATTAACTTTTTTTTTGTTGATGATGATAAAAAAAAATAAAAAAAAAAGAACTTCTTTATCTTTTACTAAATTCTTTCCCTCTTCTAAATAATATGTGAATAGCGAAAGTTGTTAGTTCTATCTCATTTACAACATAAAACAAATGTTGGGAGAAAGAATTTGAGTGTGTAAACTTCAGATAAGATTAAAAATTAAATTAAAAAAAAAAAAAAACTACCACATATAAGTAGCAGGAAAAAAAAAAAACTTTTCCCTCTTCACTTAAAAAAAATAAGACAAGAAATAAAAACATTAAAAAAAAAAAAAAAAACATTTACGAGATTTTTTATCTATGATATTTTAGCGCCAAAGTTGTGAAATGACGCCGCTGTCAACCATTTTGTCTCATTAAATAAAAAAGTGTTAAATCTTTTAATCCGATTTTAAACTAAACTAAGTTACTAGGTCTTTTTGAAAAAAAAAATAATAATATTTTTCTTCTATTATTTTTTTTTTTCTTTCTTTTATATCTGATAAGAATAATTTTTTGTTTGATCCGCTTATTCCTGCCAAATATTAATATTCCTTGTTATTAAAAAGGTCATACAACTGCTTGACTCAGCTTCACTTATCCATTTCTATGCATCTTCTTTTCCACTTGACTTTGTCTCGAAATAAATTCACTCAACCTCAAATCTCCACCCACACAAACACGCACATACATCCTACTCGCCTCCTCCAACTCAGCATCTTCATTCTTCTTTATTTTGCCGCCACCTAGAGTTTTATTTTTCATCCGGCGTATTGAGGAGCAACGGAAAATTGTGTGTTTGGAGATGAAAGAGGATGAATGTCAATCAAACGAGGATAAAAAGCTGTCAAAAAATAAATACCGACCACTGCTGACTCTTCCAAATAACTTTTTCGAGTAATTTTATTCCCCGAGATATAAACTCGGAAAAGAACTTGTTTACACCGAACCAACTTCGCTAAACATCATGATCATTTGACTGTTTTCAAAAAGATAATTGTACAAAAATGTTCTCATCTCAAAAATGTTCTCCAACAAAACGCCGTAATTAATATTATGGAAATTAATGCCATGGTGGGCCAATTTCTAGCTTTTCTTGTCAATTCCAAACTTTCTCTAGGCTGTAGCCGTTTATTTCAAGGTTTATTCATCAGAAGCCCATTTTAATATTTTAGACATCTATATTTTTAACATATTGTGTTAATTTTTAGGCAATAATATTACGGGGTTCCCACATTTTTCTAATATCGAGATTCCCTGACTTTCCCTAAAACGGAGAAAGATTCGCACTATAAGCGGGATAACGCTTTCTTTATCCGGGAAATGCTAGAATTTTAACTAAAGTGTTTTTTCTTTATTTAAATGAAGCATTTGCTCAAAAATATATACATATTTTTTTAATTACATTTGTGTGGCTTTTTTTTTTAAAAAAAAATGCTGGTACTGTAATTAACAAGAAATAACTATTCAAAAAATTCAAAATTTTTAAAATTCCTAGATTTGCAATAAAGCATTTTTTTTTAGAAAAACATTCATTCAAGTGGAGCGCACTATACTTATTAAACAGACTTAATCTCTGGGAACCAAAATATAGTTGCACAATATGCGGGATCGCCCTATAAACGGGTTAACGTTGTGTATTTTTATTTGAAAATTTATTTCATAAATTTGCGCAATGTTTTGATTTCCCGAGAGTTTATTTAAGAAAAAATATACTCCAGTTAATAAAACCAGTGGCACATCAAAAGGAAAAGCTCGAAGATTTTAAATTTTTACGTCAGAAAAATGATAAGATACCATTATCACCCATAAAGCGTTTTTAAAAACCCGTTAACCACCCCTTACCACACAAACCACATTCAAGAAAAACATCATAATAAAAAATAAATATCTTGACTATGCCTTTCCACGGAATAAACAACTTTAGTCACTCGCACGTAAATTTTCATCTATCTATCAGTCTTATTTTTGCATACATTTCGTTATGAATTTATGCCCTAATCCGAAAGTCAAAAACCCCCAATAGCAATGCACCTAAATAAATATGGAAAAATAAATTTAGTAGTCGAGATAGTAGTTAGATTTTAAAGTAGGCCTACTAATTTTGTACTACTGTACTGACGTTCGCTTTACAAATTTAAACGATAGCAATTAGCGCACGCAGTGGTTAAAAATGAACTCCTAGCTGCAGCCATATTATTTTTGTCGTAATGCCTTAATAAAAAATCGATTTCAAAAAGTTGTTTAACAAGTTTGATACAACAATAGCTTATCAATCAACTCTTAATTTAAAAAAAAAAAAAAAACCCCAACCTTAATCACTTTAAAATTAAGCCACTTTAATTTTGAATTCAACGCTTAGTTTAATTCGCACGTATCAACAAGTAAACAACGCTTACATCAGCCAAATATTATTTTTTACACATGGCTTAAGTATTGGAAGGCTTAAAGTTGCTTGACCGAAGTCTCCATCCTAAATCATCTGCTTCTCCTCCCTCAACCCACTCCCTTCTAAACCTCCTCTTTCAAGCAACTTCTCGATCTAATTCAAACACGTTCACACTGGCTTTACTGATAAAAAGCAGTGGCATTGCGTGTGTTCAGATGGAAAGCAAAAAAAAAAATAGCGAAGAAAGTGACAAATCGAGCTTTAAAAAAGTGCTCCCGAGTGTCAATGTGGCGATAACCTTGCATTTGAATAATATGTAGCGGGATAAAAATGAGGTGAGGTGAAGGAATGGTTAATAAGGATGGATGGATGGATGAGCTTGGGGAGTGGGTGGGGTGAGCCAACGAGGGTTGGACAGAGTTGGGTGGGGCAACAAACTCTACTTACTTTTCGGTTGCAAAATTGATAACGTTTATAATGTCCAACGCAGCTGCTGCTGGTACTACTACTACTACTTCCGCTCGATATACGATTCTGCTTCTTGCTTACAGCATTGTCCGATTTAAGCCGGTGCCTGTGGCTATTGAAACCGTCCGCGTTATTCACCGACACGATCTGGTCAAGTCTAAACATAAAAAAAAGATAAATAAAAATAAAAAAATGTTAATTGTTATAAAAATAAACTCCAACATTTTAGAAGTACATTTACTGTATGCGGTATAAATTTTGGAATAATACGTAATATAAAAACATTGCATTTTATTATGAGATTATGAATATGAATTAGCAAAACGAGTTATATCCTGATAATTAATCCTTGTTAAAAAAAAAACCTGCAGTTTTTTTCCCTAGTGTTTAGATTATAAAGATTTAAATTTGAATAAGCTTCTAAGATGTTTTGGTGTTCTTGAAGGGAGGAGAAAAGAAGATAAACCGTGTTGTTTGTTCAGAAATGACAAAAACACCGACGTCTTTAAATAAGTATTTTAATTCTAGAAAAACAGATTAAACCCACTTAAATCTTAAGAAGCTTCCACCTTATCCCAATAATTATTGTACTTTGAAACAGGGTTTTTTTTTAAAAAAAAAAAAAAAAAAAAAAAGATAAAAGATGTGAAAAAAAAACCTTTCTTCATTATCTGAAATATCGATCTCATAATAAATTTAAAATAAGCTTATAACATTGCAAAGTTTTTAAATACTTGGTATAAAGTACAATGTATTTAATAATGAAAATATAGATGATCAAAAAGTATCTGCATTTTCGAAACGAATAATAACGTTAATCCAACGTTAGTGAGAGACGTTAAATTTGAAGATATTATGGAAGCGTTTATTTAAAAAAGGCAGAGTAGTTTGAGATTATTTTAAATACGGTAATTATAAAATATTAAGTTATTAACCGGCATTTTTAAAAAAAAACATTACAATTTTCTAATTGTCAAGATTTCCTAATTTGCTTATGAATAGTTACAGTACTTTCTTTCCGATTGTGAATTATTAACCACTTTTGAAATCAAAATAACTAATACAGGAGAACTTAGTTATAACGTTATCGAAGGAGTCCTGCACTTTATGATGCTATAATTTTATCCAAAAACGGATATCTTAAACTCATGTTTACGCTACAAATTACATTAAATTTATTTCACAGTATTTCGCGAAATTTCAGAATCTACAGTCATTAAATTTGGTTCAATATTGCAAAAAACCATGTAAAAAAAAGCAATGCAGTGCTCTAAATTTTTTAACGCTATAGCCGAAATTAACGTATTTTCTTAGCGCAATTAAAGCGTTTTTTTTCTGTGGTAAATACACATGATTGCGATGAAACTAAAGAAAAATAACGTTACATCAGATGTAACATTATAGCCAAGTTCAACTATATATTGTTCAGCATACGTATATCGAAAATATACTTTCGAAATTCTCCAAGTGAAAGCATACGGTAATAACTTACGCTGTACATTGATACAGTATCTTCGTTTTTACGGTATTTTAATTTATTGCACAATGTAGTATGGAATAGCCATTGCATTTGTTTACAGTTCTGTCTTTCTGATAAACTCGTTTGTTGAGATTCTCCATCTCTTACCCATAAAATTATGGTCCACATATTTTTAAAATAAACAACTGTAAGAAAACTCAATCGCACCAGTGGGAATTAACCAGTTTTGCAGAACAAGAAAATATTTATTCCTTTTCCACAAACTTTGGAATAACATTAACGTTGTGATAGTAACACAAATCACGAAACTCGTATTCTTTTAAACTTACTCCGCTACAAGATAACTTTGAAATCTTACTCTTGACCATTTCAAACAAATATCCTTTTATCGATGAAATATTTTCAGTTCTGTTTGCTATTGGCCGCACATTTTTTTTTAAAAAAAATAATAATGTAAACAAACAAAAATAAACGGTTGAATGCAAGTGAACTAAACATCTTCAAATAAATCAAACCTGATAGAAAATGTGAATAAAACTCGCTATTATTTTATTCTATAGGTTACTAATACATGCGGAATTGTTTTAAAAGATGTAAACAACGCTAAAAAAAAATATAAACACAAGAATAGCACTAGATAGAGTCTATTTTTTATCGGGACAATAAATACAGTAGTTTTGATCGTATTTTTTGCTATTTATTATGAAGAAATGAAATAATCAGATTTCTACAGATTGTTTGTGACTGTTTCTTTTGAGTTTAGTACTGAGTCGGCGCTTTTGGTATTTGTTCCGGAGTACTTCTTAACACTTGTGAGTGTGCAATTCAGCTTTTTGAAACCTCTTTGAATTCCTCACTAGCACTAAGCTCATACATACCTGAGAATTTCATCCCTTCAGAATATAATAGTTGGTCACCCATTTTTATTCGGCTCACTACAGTAATACTTCTAGGTGTCGAACACATGCAAGGGTGACATTCTAACTTCTAGATACTTTCAGTATTCCACGCTATTTCTATAAACTTGAGTTGGTTAATATGGAACAGCAAAAACTATGCCAAATTCCATCACTGTCCAACCCGTTAGCAATGTTTAACTTCATCGATTTAATTGGACTTGTCTTTTCCATGAAAATTGTAAAAATGTTACAATTTTTTTTATGCAATTAAAAAGCCTATCTTAAAAGAAAAACAGTTTCAGTAGCCATTTAAAGGACACAATAAGTTAATAAGAAATATAATTATAAACAAACAAATCTATTATTAGATCGTTATCTAATTTGAGACTTTGAAATCAATAACAAAATTTAATTAA
>JAQGAZ010000267.1:0-76361 GCA_034692225.1 Polydesmus complanatus | reverse complement strand
TCCTCGACTTTCGCACATTCGACTTTCAACAAATTTTCAGGAACCAATTGTGTGCGAAAGTAGGGGGCCGCCTGTACACTTAATTCTGCATTTAAACGAATTTTATTTACGCGAATATGATATAACGAGATTTTACACGAGAAAAAAGAAATCTAAATTTCAACAACATTTTAATACTGTACCATAAAAAATAACGTACAGTACTTAGTTTAAAATTTTTAAATACACTATTAGATCAGAACTCTGAAAAATACATTTAGATAACTTAAGTATAAATTTGAATGAGATTTCAGTTTTTTATACAAATTTTATTTCTACGTCTTTTGAGTAAAAACAATATTAGACGTTTAGATTTTCAATAACAAATAAAATTTGCATCAAATACCACTCAAATGAAATTTAAATTCCGGTTTAGTGAAATAAAATGACTAAATAAAATTTTTTTAAATAAAATTAATATTAGCTTAAATTAGTTTTAAAAAAACAATAATAATTCCAAAAATACAGTATTTCAGCTAAAACTAATACCGGTATTTAGTCGTATTTCGGAAGTTTACTTCTGGTTAATAAAATAGAGAACGAGATCATTCTCCCTTTCAAATTTCTCCTTACTATTAAACATTTCATTTTCTTTTCTTTTACAAAAATAAAAAAACAATCCTTTCTACATACAGTATATACTGCATAAAGACATTTCATTGCGTCAAGTTGTTTGAAAAAATATTAGGAAACTAAATTACATAACCCATTTTATTTTAAATTAAAAGTGGCGTTACTTGACAAAATAAACCCAAGATTTAAAAATGTCTAGTAAAATAATCAGATGTCATTGAAGATACGGTATACCATTTTTATAACAAAAAAATAAATAAATAAAACTAAAATACGCCGGTAACTGTTTATAATTAGCATCGGCATCGATAAAACTATATTCTGCTTTCCCCTCCTATAATCTTTTAGCGTTACGTTACTGATGCTAATAGACCTCGTTAATTATAATTCACGATTCTCTATAGCCAGACTAAAAGTTCATAACAGCATCGCTATTATTGTGCGAGATTATAGTCTATTAAAGTTTTGGTCCTAATTTCTAACTCGGTAGTTAGGCTTCTATTTACTCCGATTATCATTCATCCAAGCTAATCTCTTAATCCTTTTTAGCTTTTCCGCAGCTCCTCCATCCTCACTCTCCCTCACTTACTCATTATTATTATTATTAAACATGAGCATTCCAAACCTAAAAAAAAAAAAAATAGAAAGTGTAAGCAAACAAAACAAGTCTAATATTTTCCACGGATGTAGAATGACAAGGTCATCAATATTTATTTTATGTCTCGCCAAACTTTAAGATAAATTCGATCGTCGGGGATTTTGTTTGAAAGCAATACGCTTGTTACTTTTTTTTCTTCTCTCTCCTAGGCTTCGTAAAAACTGTTCTATTATTTATTGATCACCGTCTCATTTTGTCTTATGATAATTCTCCTTAAAATGTCTGCCACTGATAACCGCAAGTCTCCGTTACGCTTCAAATTTACGATTGCTATTGTTACTAAAGTGCATTAAAAAAACACGTTAGAAGCTAATATTTTAGCCTAATAAATAATTATCATTGTACATCTATTATCTCAAGAAAACTTTAATTAAATTTGAAAAAATACCGGTATATATTTCATTAAACAAAAATAATTAATTTTTCCACTGTTTGTTATTCCGTGTCGAACTAAGTTTTGCCTTGCAAAGTGGGGTGGCATCCTACTGGTATTTAAAGCATGTTAGCCAGCTCTATTTCCTTTTCATTGTTCAAATCAATCCTCCAACTAGGTGGATTTAAAAATACTGAAATACCGGGTAATATAATATTACGATGCGGCATTAGCATAAAGAACAAATAAAAGTAAAGGAAAAACGTTTTCACCACAAAGAAAACAAAATTGTGCCATAAACACAAGGAGGAAAAGTTACAAAAATACAATAACTGACCCATTTCAATATCTAGCTTCAAAATAAAAATTTAAATAGCGATAACCCTTGTGATCATGCAGATAGCGTATGTCATAACCCACTTGCTGAAATGCAACACAGGTAGCTATAAATAATACCGTTATTAAAATATTCCAGAATAATAATTCCTGGTTCTATGGACGAGATTTCAGCGTAAAAACCGTGCTGAACTGACATTCGGTTAGGTACATTTTAACGCTTATAATTATTCTGAAAGTACACGTAATATACATTGAGAAACAGAGAACAAGGCAATCGAAAATTCATCTTTAAACCAATAATTTTGAGCTATTACATATTGTGCCATTTTTTGGTAAACACCAAAATATTTTTAATAGCGAAATATTTGGCCCTAAACTCTATTACATACTATAATGTTATTAATATTACTTTTACGGTAAGCTGAGCGACCCATAATCTTTATTTCAAAAGAAGAAAATGATAATTTTCCTATTAAAATTCCGCGTTAAACTTCTTGTTAAAAATGTTTATTAAGAAACGCTAAAATTTAATTATTTTTATTTAAAATAATTTATAAGTTAATAAGTTTGTATTCAATTTAATAAACGCAGTCTTTCAAACTGATAAACTTCATAAATTTTTCACATTTTGTTTTAAAAATATTTAATAATTTAATTTTTGCGAGAACCTAACAGTTCTTTTCTAAACTTTTGAACTACCGGTAATATATTAAAAAAAAAAAAAACTCAAAATGCTCGGAAATAATGCATATAATTATCTCTCGATGTGCTATCAAAATAAAAAAACATGTCAGGAAAACATTTCTGTCAGTATATGTTTAATATCTTGATAGCAATTTATTCGAATTCAATAGAACCGAACGTCAACTGAAAAATGTGTAAATTAGTATTTTTATAGTCGGTTAGATCACAATAACACATGTGAAAGTATTATTTTGTTTATTTATGTGTCAATCATTATACTGTATGTCTGTATCATTTCATTTTTCGCTGTTTGATTTGTCATAATTATTTACGGCTAGCGACGATTTGCTCAGTTTCCGCTCCTCAATTCACGTTTCAAATAAAACTTAGTTATCTAATATGCGCCAGACCATTGTTGAAAGCAAAGGTGGAGCAGACAACACCCAAAATAAATACAGTCAACCTCGATTATCCGACAGAACTTACTTCGAATACCTGAAAACTCGAATGCCACATATAAAACGTAGAAATGTAGCCTACAAGTATTTTGAATTTTCATTAGGAAACAATACCGGTAATTCATTATAAAGCTAATAGATACATAATTTAATCTGAATTTAACAGTATTTTAACAAGAATGTAGGCCTACACTGTACTTTTAAACAACTCTTTTAAAGATTTTTAAACAGAATCTGTCTCAGATGATCGAGGTTCTACTGTAAAATCTACACAATTTTTTTTTAAATAAAAACTTTTGTTAAATTGTGTAAAAAAACGAAAGAGAAAGCGTGTAGATGCAGTAGGCTACAAAAAATAGTTTAAAAAAATGAAAAAAATGTTAAGAATCGGTTCATATTCATATTCAACGCTTTAAAAAATAAAAGCTTGTTTTTTTTTTTTTAGTACAGTATATTACATAAAGAAAACTTTCAATTCGCGAGTACGGTAATCATGTTCTTATACAATATCTTCTAAATTCAAACCGAAAAAAAAAAGTGTCGGCGACTTTTAGATTATAGTCATTGAATACACACATACTGTACGCCGTTAAGGGAGTGAAAAAAAAAAACCTTTAAGAAATCAAAAGACGAAGAAAGGTGAAGAAATTGAAGAGAGTACTAATATTAGATGATTTTGTACTCGTCTTTTATTATTCAAGTTTCACCTGTTTAGGACAACTCAAAAAAAAATAAGGCGAGGAGCGTCACCGTTTTTACACGAGATAAAATCCATACGCTTTTCTTAGCCCCTCAACACCCACCCCACACATCACTTTACCCCTCTCAATCAAACTCCTCTCCCCCCGACTCACACACGGTATTAGAAAAGCAAGAACAAGGAAAAAGAATGGGAGAAAGAAAGCGAGCAAACGTAAGATAACATGAACACGTTGAAAACGTGTTTTCAATAGAGTCATTAATACTATCTCTCACTTTTTCACACCTGAGAATCCTTCAACCCCTCCTCCTCCCCTTTCACCCATCACCTTAAAAACACACTCGTACCATCTTTTTCAAATAAAAAAAAAACCTTTCTCTAGAAAAACAGTAAAAAAAGAATTAAATCATGTTTTAATTCCCCGCCTTCTCCTCGTTTTTTTTTTTCTCCGCGCACAAACGCCCCGCTGACATTTTGCATTCATTTGCATAGTATAAGTGGACCGCGGGGAAAAAAAGCATAAAAAAGACCAGCTGTAAGCTCTAATGTGCGAATGAGAATAAGTTTTTTTTATATATATAGAAAGTGTTTTTTTTTTTCTACTGAATATAGAAAACGCCGTCGTGTGTACACGACATCATTGAATTTGACACACGCCTCCGGTCCCACCTTCATTTTTCAAGAGGCTTTTTTTTTTCTTTTTCTATTTCTACTTTTTTGTATGCAACACTTCGCGCCAACAGAATGCCACGCCGTTATCATCTGCTTTGATTAAAATTCGGAAATTAGACAGCAACACCCAGAACCAATTGAAAATGTTTCGCTCCCTCCTCGCTCTTATTTGTCTGTTTGTGGAAAGCAGATGAGTGACACGAACAACGACGTCGACCCTGACGCCGATTTCCGGTTGCTCTTGATCGAACGCGATTTCAAATAAATCGAGAACGTTTACGCTAAAGTTATTTCTCGAGTACTTTAAACATCGATAATAGACGTGATAAGAATATTAATTTTTTGAAAAATAAATATGAAATTAATTGCTAAAAAAAAAAAAAATCCCCAAGAAATTCAAATTGTCTAATTTTGAATTTAAAAACTTGAAACATTTAAAATAAAACACGATAAAATAATAATTTTTAAAAAAAAAGTCTAAGTCATTCGTCGAATTAATAACACACAAACAATTCAAGAAAATTTACTAATTAACTAACATTAATAAAACAAAAATAGCTTTTAAAAAAAAAATATCAGTATGGTTGTGGCTATGTACTATTATTTTTAACATAATCTATTATTATCTCCCTGCTTTTAGTTAATAGTGCGAGTTTCTTACTGACCGAGTAAAGTAACAAAATGGGAGCGGATGATTTTAACCACATACAGTATTCCAAAAAGAGCAAAAAAAAAAAAACTTTTTAAGATAAAAATTTTCGGTACCGGTACTTTAAAAAAAATTATAAATAAAAATTAAAAATCACGATGTTTTCACTTTTGATGCTGAACTAAATATATAAAAAAAAGAGATACCGGTAATTTATAAACAACTACTCCTAAAATGTTTTCCTTGAAACAAAATTCCGTAGACTAAACTTGCGTCTACTATTGAATTAAAAAAAAAACCTCTTAATTTTATGGCCAGCGATACAAAATAAATGCATAAAATTTAACATTTACCTCTTCCTCCTTCGTAATCTCCCCAGACTGTGGCGTGGTTTACATGACGTATTTTGCGAATAAAGCAACGCATTGAAAAACTAACGGGGATAAAATTAGGCCAGAATAATATAAAAAAAATTGCCATAACGTACACCGTAAAATCATCAACTCCCTCACCCCGACGCCGGGCTGGGGGTGCAGGGGAGAAAAAAAAAAAAAAGAAAAAGTAAACAAATTAACCTTCTTCCGTAAAGAAATTAGGAGAAGAGGGAAAAAAATCAAATCTATTTCCCAATTACAACCGACACATGTACGAACAATTAGTAATTTTTTTGTGTGCGTTTAAATGAAGAACGAGAAAAAAAATACACCAAACACATACATATTATACTGTAAGTAAGCAAACATAGCATGACACGGCATGAAAACTAATTGAATAATTTCCCAGACGTGCTAGCCTCGAATAACTAGCTTAATCGTGGGTGGTTACGTATTCGTGTCGAGCGAGGGAGCAGTAATATTGAATTTTTTTTTACAACGCTTATATTGCCACAGACTAGACATTGAAATTATTGCTAGACGCAACAAACGCTTTTAAATTCAACGTCCGTCTTACTTTTTCTTCGTCAAATTAAACTAAAAAACAAAACAAAAAAACAGATAAATAAATATCTGTCGCGGTACAACTCCAATCTATCACTTAATATTATAATAGCCAAAACAAGAAATTGAAATAAAAAATAATATACGATGATGCAGATATGCGCGCATAATAAAGATGGCCTTCATTTGCGCGAGTTATAAGTGCCGAATATACAGTACACGTATGATAATGTTGATATAGCCTACTCGTAGATAATGTTGTCAAAAAAAAAACATCTACGAGTAGTTTTATCTAAATCTCGTTTTATTCTGCTTTCAGACTGTTTTACGTCGTCACTAAATCTATGTTGTGGCTACCAAAAAAAGATTAAATAAAAAGCTGACGGATTCATAAGCCTGCGCAGGTACATGCTGCATTATTTTTGTCTACGTTTTGTTTTTGTTTCAAAAAATCGCTTAAACTCAATTTCGTTTGTGAAAATTTAATCTTATTTGGTAAATCCTCTTTGTGTTGAAATTAATACCAACCAAAATTTCATATGAAGATTTTGTCGCTAAATCGAGAAACTCTGTGGCCTTTAGGAAACGAAATCTTCATTTAATATTATTTTTTTTTTAAATAGAAAATTGTATTGATTTTAATAATAGAAATATTTATCAAAGAAAAAATATTACTGTTATAATAAAATAAACACTGTTATTATTCTATATCTGATGTAAAAACATCTTAGTCAATAACACTATTACGAGCGATGAGGCTCATGCGGAAGCGAAATACTGTAAATAGAAAACAAGCCACGTTTAAATCTTCAATACAGTTTCAAAAGACTAATCTAAACAAAAACTTGAAAGAAATTATTATTAAAGTATTTAAAATGCCAGTCAGCATCTGACATAAAAACAAAAAATTCCAAAACTTATAAAAATGTGTAGGCCTACGACTACATTTTAAATAAAACTGATAAACCTGATGACAGTATTACGACAACTTTCACCCGTCAACGGTTAAACATTTAAAAACGGCAAAAATGCCAAAAAGCAGAAGAAATATAAGAAATCGTCAATAACCTGAATAATTAGCATGTAAATAAAACTTAACGTTTCCGTTAGTGACGTAATACCCAAACCTGTTGGTTTTATTACCGGTAATATTAAAAAAAAAAAAAAAAAAAAACACTTTTTGTTAAGAAAATGCCATTTTCGGAGCTGTTAAAAAGTCAAACCAGGTTAATCGAAATGTCAACACGCGATAAGTGGTGTTTGCAAAAATATTTGCACATCCCGAATATCGAACAGAATTAATATTCGCCCCACATTTATAAATATTTACAAATTATAAAATTTTTTTTAAAAAAAAAATAAATAAATGAATTAAGAAATAAAAATTTTAATTTGTAACTCACCTCCAGCTGGACCGAATTTACTGGTGCCTTGCGCCGTGGGTAAACGAGAATTATGGTATGGACAATCGTGTTCATCACTACGGTCTACGCAATCCTCCGCACCATCGCAAACCATTGACCACGAAGATAAACAACGAGAATCAGCACAAGTAAATTCACAAGGCCCTGAAGTTAAAAATAAACAAAACATTAAAATCACATGTTCAACATTTTAAAATATCAATCAAAAAAATAAGTGAAGTCACCGAGATGAAGGAAGAAGACACTATGGAAAGACAAAACTCAGTACATGTACATAAAAAAAAAGTTTAAAGATAAGAAAGAAAGAAAAAAAAACTAAGGAGAGGGAAGAAAAAAATGCGGTAGACGTTTTTGAACCGAAATTAGGACAGGGTCGTCAAGCGAACCCACGCAATCAACAATAACAACGACAACAAAAGTTTTCTTTTTCCTTCGTTCATTTTTTTTTTCTTTCCATCATTCCTCTCTCTCTTTCTCTCCTTTTTCCTCGCGTAACCCTATCACTCTCTAGCCCATCCTCGAGGCAACCTTGAAACTCCAGACATTTATTTGCACTTGGCGTGGGCGTTTATGAGCTAAACAAAAAAAAACCGTGTACATGTACGTAAGGTGGTACATGTACGCAGAGTCAGTGGGGAACTTTCTCCCCTTTTTCCTTTCACGGAAAGCGTTGAGAGAGAAAGAGAATGAGGGGAGGGGGGGGGGGGGAAGAAGGTTGAAAGGGGTTTCTCTAGTAAACAGGGATCGAAAAATGTGTTACGAAAAAGATGGAGGGAGGAAAAAAATGAGAGAAGAATGAAAGAATGGCCCGAATCAACCTTCACCCCTTAAAAAAATCGACATCCAGGAAGTAAATTGTTTTTAAGGATGGAAGACAGACAGGGGATGTTGGTTCTTCCTCCCTCGGTAGACAACACCCGTCCCACCCCACATTCATCCCTGCCTGCGCTCCCCTCAAACCTTCCCCCTTCACGCTAAGCAAAAACTCAATAAAACAGACTTTGTAATTACATCACTCTCTTCCTTCACCCAACCCCCTCTCTCAGTTCACCCTTGCATTACACACTCCCTTACTCAAGGTTAAAGGTGTAAAGTTACACAGTAACAGCTCACGGCTATCAAACATTTGTTCTGCCATCACCTACTGGAGTTACCAGTACACTTGCTACGTACAATCAATGACTCTCTCACTGTCTTAAGAAGGAATAAATTATTACACTTTCACTTCGCGAGTTATATAAACATTATACAAAATATTTTTTTTTTTATTTTACTGTATTTCTAAATCAACACGGCTATGAAATAAGACGCTTGACTTTTACAATGTATTTAAAAGCTGAAGTAATTTAAATTATCGGCTTACACACTTAGGGCCAAAAGTTCAAAATTTGCAAAGAAATCTTAAAGAGTATTACCGGATTATGTTATACCCGGGTATAAAGAAAATATCAATAAACAAGATGCATCTACTGTGTAAAATCAGACATGCATTGTTTTTGTCCTAACGAGGCAGAAACAGTATTAAGCACAAATCGCTTGCGCAGACGAAACAGAACTCAGACTAAGATTATTATCCTCTTAAATTTAATATTTCTACTCCTTTAGCACTGTTCACCTAATTTATTGAGAATTAATTTCGTAAATAAAACGACAGAATACTTTTGCAGGCCTAAAAGAATTTTAAAGTTAATGATGTAGTTAAGACACTGCAATAACAAGACTTAGTATTTTAACGACAAAAATATTCGAGAAAACAAAAAATAAATAATAATTATAAATAACAAAAAATAAAATGATGCTCAAAGAATAAAACTATAGGATAAAAAAAGTAGTATCAATTATCGACGTAACCAACTACAGTACCGGTACTAAATTACAAGTGTAAAAAACGACACCAAAGTTAAAATAAAACTAAGGTAGAACAATCTTGGTAAAACTAAATATACCGGTAAACAATTTCATATGAAGCTAATTTTTTTTTTTAAAAAAAAAAAGCAGAAAACAGCAATATTCAAAACAATGTATTTCCACACGGCATTGCCGTGTGGAAATTAAATTCTATTCCTGCGCTACATGATTAAAATTTAAAGTGTTGAATATTAAGCTGCAGCTAGAAATAAAAGCAGTCACTATTCACTTAAGTATATACTATAACCACTACGCTAGTTCATAATCGCTATGCCAATGACAGTATAATAATTAGAACAATTATTCAAAATACTGTAACCTTAACAGTACCGTTACGAGTAGGCCCTATTACTTCACTAAAAAAAGAATTTATTCACATAATAATTATGCACAAGTTTCTTCAATTAGAATTTCTAGCTAATCACGTCAAAAAAAAAAAAAAAAAAAAAAAAACAACCGCATATAAAATGTAAAAATCTGCTTTATTTTCGGTCAAACTTTTTTTTGAAACCAAAAACTTTCCTTTTAAATCATGAATAAAAGCAGTGTGTCACCAAGCAACTCAAACCTACTGAGTAATATATTAGCTGAAATTGTGTACAGTTCTTTCTATTTGCTTTAAATAGAAAATATTTGATTCCCTCAATTTATATTACTAAACTTCTCTATTAACAACGTTGAAAGCTCTCAAACATCTAAGAAAAGCTATTCCACTTAAAATTAATCAATTATTTTTACATACTCGTACTTAAAACCTAAAAGCAGGAAAAATCCTTTTGATTGATTACATACATTGCGACCACATTTCTGTGAATCGATCAAAAATATAAAATGTTTCAATTTACCTTTCGTCATAATTTATGTAAAAATTAGGGGAATTAACCAGGAATACAAGTTTAAAAAAAAACAAACCTCAATCTTAAACTTTAACAGAGTAAAACTGTTGCGCATGGGCATTTTAAACCATTTTATTAGTCAGGGGCTATCAGTATAATCTAGGTCAGTGGTTCTCAAAGTGAGCTCGGCGAGACATCCCAAAGTGATTTGTACCTTATAATAATGACGCTATCATTGATTAATATCTATTTATCGCCACTGGGACACCGTAAACGTTTGCCAACCGTGCAAGGGCTCGCTTGAGCCAAAATAAGTCTGAGTCCATACTTTCATGTGTCTGAAAAATCACATGCTCAAGTGCAAATAACACTTGATTGAGTAATTTAATGGCTGACAAAAGTCTGTCAACTAGAATATACGAGTATAATTATATAATTAATTATAGGTCTTAACTAATATTTTAGTTTAAAATGTATTTGGACATGAATTCCACCCTCTTAATTTTAGGGTTACATGACTTTATAAACCCCGTATATACAGTATTAGGAACTTCGTTGCATAAACAATATTTCTCTTTCTATAAAACTAAATTTTCTACAATTCATCCAAATCGTGTTCATTCTTTATACATGTAAGTGAAACAAAATATAATTGTGATCAAAATCTAGTGATACCTGAGGGGTGATTGAATTTATCGATGTTATCAGCGGTAAACAAATAGTAATGTATAATAAAATATTATATCGAGCAAAAAAGGTCAAAACAAACCTTTTACACCCGGAAGTGAGCAATAGTTTGACGTGCGCGAAACAAGTCTCAATGACATTTGAATGCGGCACACCTCGATACGGGAACATGTGACGGGAAATGACAATTTATGTAAAAAAAAAAAAATGTTTAAATTCATATTTCCTTGCAAATTCAAACTTCCTTAATGCTAATTTTATTCTACATGTATAACTTCTGAATATACTTCACCCCCCCCCCCCCCCCCCACCTGCAATACCGAAATGTTTTGCATTTTTATTTTGAACATACCTGTACAAAATAAAAATCTCGCAGAAATTAACAAAAATTTCATATCTAAATTTAAGTACCGTACTATTTAATCCGACTAACGAATGCAGTTAAATTTCAATAATTTTCCAAAGTATTGTTAATTGGTAAGAAAAAAATCGGATAAACATATTAAAGGTGAATTTATTATTTGCGGTAGGTTTACATGTATTAAAATGCTTTTTTTTATATATATATATATATTTTGCGCTCGCAACTCGAAATTATAGCACGGAATGAACTTGTTTAAAATAGTTTTAATAAAAATTTAATTGCGCAAATTCACTGTAAAATAAACTAAATTCTACTGTAAATAAAGCGCTTGTAATAATCGGATTAAGAGTAGTTTTGGTTACCTATTATGTTAAATAAGTTGGAAGTCATTGCCTCGGACGTGATTCGAAACATTGAAGTTACAAATCGTTTCTTGCTAGTGACAGTGAGCGCGCAACGCTCGAGTTACCAAAATAATTCGGTTTTATAACACACAATCCTTGAAATTGCGCGACCTGCGTTAAAATTCAAAGTCAGAAATTTTAAAGAAGAAAAAAAAAAAATAAATGCTTTCTATCGACTTTTCGAATTATCGCGTCGGCTTACTACGACGACCAAATTTATTACTGTGGTTTCGTCGGAATTAATTGCATTAGTTCAGTGTTGTACTACCATAGTCTACCATCGTCGAATGTAGAATCTAACAGCCGCAACGTCGCGAAACTTGTTTTCATACGAAAACAAATTCCGCAAACTAAGACTAAATGTTCACACACATTTTAAGTGCTATCTACAATTCATCTTCTAGAAATATTGTGGAAGTTTTCCATAAACATTATACAAACTTAGTGATGATTGATTGGTCATGCACGTGACGTAATATTTCACTCTTTGCCTTCAACGAAAACTTGATTTGTAAACAGTACCGTAAAAAAAAATTTTCTTTTTAAACTGCTTGCAGCTTAAATTTCAATAAAAATACAGTTAAATAAATGCTAATAATAATAAATCTTACAATAAATAAAAGGAAGAAATTGCTAAACGTGTTTCTGGATTCCAAATTTTGTTCCTCCAAACCAGAAATAATTTTAAAAAAAATGAAACTACCGTATTTTTTTTTTTTCAACTTCAAATAGAACTACTAATGCTCGACAATCTCAAAATAAAAAAAAAAAATTAAAAATAGGGGGAGAACAAATACAGTAGATAAAATGCAGAGTTGTTTACCTGATTTATTTATACCAAAAGCGGGTTTGTGCTGAAAATTAAATTCCAAAGAAAATCCGCTCAGATGTGGATTAAGACCCCACTCGTAGACAAGTCTGAGCGTATGAGCCACCGAATGAAAGACTTTTTGGGGTGGAGTACTACTAGTCATTGCAGATGACGAAGACATCGCGTTCACCGACGTCGTGTTAAGCGCCACGCTAGCGTTCTTGTGTTTTTCGTCTCCGGAAACCAGGAGCAACAGTTGGTTTCCGTGACTACTGCGACATATTTTACCCATGACAACTTTATCACCGGACTCTTCGTTCTCCTCTACGATCTCCACCTGTGGCAGTCTACACTGACCTCTGCGAATGGGTCCAGTGATGAGAGTGACGGTAGGAACCGGTTGCGAACTCAAATTCTCCGCTTCTGATGCCGACCGATTAGTCTCAATCACGGAATGAGGATGGCGATAACGAGTCTGGTGATGATATCTGTCTTTTGAAGCGGCGATGGCGGAGGCGACGGCAGGTGACGTCGACAAGATTCCCGCACTTCCGAGGTTAGTACCGTTATCGCTGCTAGTTTCGGTACTGGTGGCGGCAGTTGCGATCGGTATAAAACCGAAAATATCCGTAAAATTGAGCGAAATAGAGAAATCGAGCGGAGCGCGAATCAGATAAACACATTTTCGGCGACCTAAATGATGATAGTGAGTAGAAACCGCTTCGATTTTTCCTGGAGCCTTATCGAACGTCTGACTACAAACAGCTAAGAAAATACAAACATTTGCACATTAAAAAAAAAAAATGGTATTTCAGCAAACAAAAATATCTTCACCTCCGGTAATTCTCACCGTCTAAAAAAAATTCCCTCAACAAAATAATGTTCCATAATTTTAATTTATAATAATAATAATAAAAAAGATTTATACGAACTACTGTACATGTACATTAATTTCCTCCACTAACCGCAGATATTAAAACCCAGATTTCTATAAAGATCCGATGGCACACCTTCTAGTAATTGAAAGTTTCTAAAAAGTCTTAAGAATTAGATTCTCAATAGAAATTCCTAAAAATCTCTCAAATCCTCGAAATTTAATCGCTGATCACAATTTTATTTTTAAGTGCATTTTTTGGTTTATGATTCATAATAATTATTTGCGTATCTTTCGTGAACTACAGCAAGTTCGATAAATAAATTAATATAAAATTGTTAAGAGTGTTGGTGTTTAAAACGGGGATTGATATTTACAGATGTTAGCTAGTATTGGGACTGACCTAGTAGGGATAATTCAAAATAGATTTCTCAAAGAGAAACTAATCAGTAATCACGAGATAAGATTAATCTAAATTGGTTTATGGCAGTAGAGAGAAATAAGAATCAGTTCAAATACAGGATCATTATCATCTTGCACATAATATTTAAATCGACTAAAATGAAATGGGCTAGAGGGTGGTGATTATTAAATATAAAAGTACTTTAAAGCCAATTTAATAAAAACCGCAACAGAAATATTAAAATAACAATTACTAAGGAGAAATGACGCCATAAAGTGTGGCGATAGTAACGCTAATTTTGCAATTTAAGATCAAGCTACCGTACCTCGAACTATAACTTTCGCGGGTGCGCAAAATATTATTTAAATGTTTACAAGATTTTATTGCCTGTCATTTTTCATTTTTTGCCAAATGGAAAGATTCATCAAAAGTATCATCGACTTGAAATAAATTTTAGAAATTTTGAAAAACTTTCATTAAAATTTTAAACAATGCAATATATGATAAAATTGCTTTTATAACACATTAATTATGACAAAAACGTATTTATAACATTTAACAAAGTCAATTTAATTTTCGTTAAGAAAGGTAGAAAAGTTGGATCGCAAAAGTGTGGCGGTGTAGAGTTATCATAGCACGTTTAAAGTTCATCGTTTTAGCGTGTTAACGTCACCTAAACCGCAAAGTTTCTAATGACATATCCCTAATGCATTCATCACGTCAAATACACGTAAAAAGTGCAGCAGATGTTATGGAAAAAGTGATTAGTCTGGAAATTATTTATAAGAGAGAGAGATTGGCCAATCCAATGGTAGACAGCGCTTAGACCCGCGATGTCTAACACAAATCGTAAAGTGGGCCACGTTGACAGCCCAAATTTTCCGCGTGTCGCCAAAAAATAAATAAATAAAACCAGACTCTGTTAGAAAAAAGTCCAGGTAAAAAAAAAAATAATAATAAGTACAGTACATGTAATTACACATACGATCTTTCATAGAATTTAATCCTCAGGCTTGGGAATTATTCTGATACAGTGTAGTCATTATTTTTTTTCACAAAATAAGGGCCACAGAAAAGCTTTAAGTGGAATGTGTATTGGACATGAGAAGACCTTAACATAGGAAATAATTACAGTGGGGTCTCGATTGTCCGGACTTCAATTATCCGAATTTTCTATTATCCGGACAGGCTTTATAAAAAAAAAATGTTTTTAAAAAACCCGGAAAAAAGGGCACTATAATCACGGCGATCATGCATTTTGTAATGCTTGTAACGTTGTTTCTACCTTTGCTATCTGTTTGGATGTGTATTTCCCCATTTTCTTTAAAATTTAAAAAAAATGCATGCAAAAAATGAGTGTTTTTTCAATGCAACTCCATTTTCCGAATATCTGCGTATCCGGACCATCCCTGATATCGACCTGTCCGGATAATCGAAACTCTACTCAATTTTGATGTTATTGTAGGTTATTTAACTTACGATAAAAAAAATGATACAGTAATATCAAGAGAAGGCCTACTGTAATTTAGAAACCCTTTTTACATCAACGAATGGTATGACATCATAATGATGTCTACCGATATAACGTCATACAGATAAGAATAAAATTTTATGTGTTGTAAGAATTGCCAACTGCCACATGATTGTACATTTACTTTGTCATCTCTTTGAACCTCAGTTAAACTCAAAAAGCATTTTAATTTAAAAAAAAACCCTAAATTTTCAACACACAAAAATATATATATATAATATATATATATATATATATATATATATATATATTCTTACAAAATAATAAATTAAACAATAATTATTACTGAAACCTTACTATAAAATATCAAGCAATGCAACTTTTAAGTTTAAGCAATTACAAATATCATTAATTTATTATTTTCATAATTCGTTTATTTATAAAGGGGAGGGAAAACGTTTACTTTCGTGTGGGGTTGTTGATAATATAGTATTATCAAGATCTATTCAAGATCTATCAAGTATTATCCAAAACTATCGTCATATTATAAAAAAATATCAAACCAATTTTATGAATCTTTTTAAATCGATAACTCGCTCGCAATAAACCGGAAATGAAATGGTATGATCCGGTCGTTCACCAAATCCGCATCGTCGGCAATATTTTATAATTACGGTATACTACATTTGCGTTTCTTTTCCGCTTCTTCTTCTTCTTTACATTCATTTACTCAAAGTTATGTGGCGCCGTATAAATAAGTTAATAAAATTGCCAACAACATTTAAATATTTAAGTATATATAATTATGTTAGAAATAAAAACGTTAACATTTTATAAATACGCGCGCGATTCTCAAACTTTTCTTGAAATTACAAAACATTACAGAAAGAAAAATTTCCCCGAGATCTATTTGCGGATAGTTCCGTTTTCGCGTTGTGAAAAATCCGATCTGTCGCTCGACACTTTTAATCGTCTTAGGTTAAACACTTGCGACACTTTTTAAGTCGTTTCGATGCAAATTTCACCAGCCCTCTTCTTGCAACACTTTGTAATCTATCAAAATGTTGATTCGAAAACTCGGTTATCTAGAAAAGGATTGAAAATCTGCCAAAAAGAAAAGAAAAAAATCGCCCAACGAAACTAAATCTTAGGAAGCTTATAACAATAATTTATCTCCGAAGCTTAATGTTAAGCCTTAGTAAGTTTCATTCTTAACTTTTTCTTCACTTGTCTTATACGAGTACAAAATAAAACTTATAAATCAAAAATCGAGAAAAAAGAGAAATGCACTAATTTCTCTTGTTCCCAATGTTAATTTCCCTATTCACGTCAATTAAGATTCGATTCTAGTGCAATAGTCTCATTATGTCCATAAAACGTAAACAAACGAATATATATTCTTTTTTGCGTACTTTTTTCAAAAATAGAAAAAAAAAAAGATTTACGTCGAGTAAATCTTTGCGCATTTATTTCGCGTAGAAATATTAAAATAAAGTAAAACAGTAAAATCCGCTGAAATCGCGTGAGGATGTGATTGTTAATGTTATTAATTAATAATACGTAACAAACCAAAACAAAAAAAAAATGCTATCGAGTTCTTCCGTTCATTTCGTGTAGTCTGCGTTTTCTCTCTCCCTCCACTAGTCTCGCTACTAGTGCCGACGAAATATCGAAGAGATGAGACATGCTTGTTGTTTTGATGTTACGAAGGGGTTAAAGAACCTTCAAAAACAAGACGAAAACAGCGGGGAAAAAAAAAGTGAAAAAACGAGATGGCGCCATCGTCTAGCAACGACACCATCTGGCGGCGGTGGCTACAAGGCGAAATCTTCTCATTTTTCTTCTGATTCTTTCAGCTTTTATTTTCGCTATTAACCAAAAATATACGTAAAAGAGAAAGAAAAAAGAAAAAATAAATAATCAAAAAAAAAAAAAAAAAGAAAAAAAAAAAATCTCCCCACTCGAATATGTTTGTAGAGGGAAGTTGCAAATCCTGTTTCACGCTAATTAACTTTCCCCTGGCGTTCTAAAAATCGTCCTGACGTTCATCATTGTAATGTACACCTTTCGCTCAACATCTACGCCCACCACGTGACCAGGCGTGACGTCAAAAGCTAGGAAAAACGTGCGCGAGACGAGTTTCCTAGCCGATGAAGTAATTTGAAATATTTAACGGGAATGATTTGATCCGTGATCCTGATGGCTCATCTCCATCCATACCGCATCGTGATCCTGACCTACAACTAATTTGCGTCGCCCAGGTAAGGTAACGCGTCAAAAGTAATGACGGAACCTCATTATTACTCGTTAATAATAGCCGCCAGGTGTTTGAAATAATCATTCGGCAACGCGCGTTACGTCACTCCCAACCACCTCCATTCTCCTTTCGCTTAATGCAAACGTCAAATGGCACGATCACGTAAACACTCGACTTTTCTATTTAATTTCGAATGATGTCATTGACTGGGGATACAGTTGCCACCCCCCTACATCTAACCCTTTATCCCTCTACTAATACTAGAGTGACGATTCCAGTCTGCTAAATAATAATCCTTGGCTCTTTTTTTTTTTTTTTTAATTAAATTTTGCAGAATAAACCCGCTGTGTATACACGATAGAAAAGCGGAAACACCTCAATTTTAATAATAATTTAGGATTAAAAAGTATCGACCGATATGCTGAAACAACTCCCAAAACAAATCTGGAGTTTCAAAAATCAATTACGTACCTACATTTTTTTATTAAAAAAAAAATAATTATTATTTTAGTACGGTTATATTAAACGAATTAACGAACAAATAAATTAAAAAAATAATAAGAAGAAAACAAAAAAAAAAAAAAAGGGAGGGAGGGAGGGAGGGAAAGAGGGGGGGGGGGGGGAGTGGAACAGAGAAAACTAAAAATAAAAAATATTATGAAAAGTGAAATTGTTCACTTTCGAAAATAAATGTCAATATTATTCTAAACAAATAAAATTATTTGTTTAAAAAATATGGAATAAGACCATGTCGGTGCAATATACTGTACTGTTGAACGATTCAGGTCGCACAAATATTTTATAAAATGTCATCATAAAAATGTGAACAGCGTTTCAATCAATATCGGCTACCGTACTCAATGTATTGTTTTGGATAATTTAATCAACAACTAAATAGATACATGTGCTGTCATAGTCGAACGTATTCCATACAGTCCACATTTTCTATTTCTAAACACTTTAGTCAAAACGAGTTGAAGACTATCGAATGCAAATAAAGGCAAAATTTATTACAGTGTAATGGAAGTTTAGGTAAACCAAACTCAAAAATTCAACCACCTAGGCTTGGCCAACTGTCAGTTCACTGTGCATGCAGCATGCACACGCCAGTCACCTGTGCAAAATTAACGTTATCCAAATTATAGGAAATGCAATGCAGTACAGTGTATTTCCAAGTGCATGGAAAGATTTAAAACGGGTGGAAAAAACGACAATCGATAACAGTTTCTCTAATGTCAAAACTCGGGAGGTATATAATTAAATAAAAAAAAATAAGCAAAAACTAATTAAAAGGAAAAAGTTCGAAGCTAAGCTTTTTGTTGATACCGATAATAAATATTTGATCGTTTTTAATAGACTTTCTCTGACAATTAAAGTTGAATTCTTTTTAAAAATAATTGTGCAGCCCATATTTTTACAAATACATACTAGTACGGTATTTGAAGTGCATGTATAAAATAATTTTTAAGCCATATTCGTAAGTGGAGAAAGGAAATCTACTGCTTATTGGTTCCTATGGAAAACCGTCCTTTTCTTTTCATTTGTGAAAGATTGGGAACAGTTTAGGATGCAAACAAGCTATGTGTAAATTTTGTTATACTGTACATGTAAATGTAAAAAAAAATACACCATTAAATTTTTTGGTTGACAGTTTAACAAAATATGACGTGTCAAAGATTCGGAACCGCTGAATTATTTTTTTACAAAAATTTTTTTTTTCTTTGGAAAAGAAAAATGTGCAATGATTTTCACCTGCAGCATGTCTCAATACACTTCATAACAACAATTATCAGCATAATTACTAATCATTCAATTGTTCAAACGAAACTTTCGTAATCAATACCCCAGACATTTTTAAATTATCCTCAGGTTCATTGCCTACATTTCAACTTTAAAATCCATCCAAAATCGCGCTAATTGCCGCAATCTTGTCTAAAAATTATTAATTACGTGTCTCCTTTTTAAATTCAAACGTGACGTAATCGTGCATGCACCTAGCAGACGGCTGTCTCGCAATTAAATCGCGTCGCAGCATTTTAATCCCTCAATCAATCACGCGTTTTTCTCCATCTCTACACCCTTACCACTCTCCAAATAGGGTCTTACGCAACTATGCAGGCGAGGTGGCTCAATGGTCGTGGTTCAATATTTGATGCATGATGTGTGCCACAGTGGACAAAAATATAGTACACTGTACTGTATACTCGCGACTTAATGGAAGCTACACACATCGGAGTTCGTAAAAGAAAGACTATTAAACAAACTGTTAATGTAGGTCGAGATTTTATTTTTGTCCACTACAGTGTATCATAAACTAAACATTCTTTGACACGATAACGAATAATATGTGAACCCCCCCCCCCTCCCCTTACCATCTCAATTGAACAAATTCGGATAATGCACGAGTAAAATTAATGCGATGTCCTAATTCTGCTCTTTCTCGCTAACCCCTACTTCATTCCATCTTCCTATCCACGTTTTACCAACTTTTTCACGCATTATATTCTATTATTCGAGCTATTTTTTGCCTTGCTCAAAAATGTTTCTATGCCGGTGACTCGTCCATTTGTTATTCTTCTGCAGCCCGTGACGAGAGGACGCTGTTTTACACCGAGCTTGTAAACGTAGATGTAGGCGGTGTATCAGAGCAATAGAATGATAAAACGAGAAAGAGAGATAGAGGGAAAGAGAGAGAGAGAGCGCCGTGGGTGACGGCAAACAAGTTCAGACAGTGAATGAAGCGAGAGCTTCATTAAAGCTATGTCTAGACACCATAACAATATAAGATATTGATTGGGTCGGCGCTCCGGCTAGGATATCAGCTCGTATCGCACAGTGCAGTGCGCTCAGCTCAATCGCTCGGTACCCCAACAACGCTCAAGTTCAGGAACGACCGACAGACACCTTTGTGACATTCGAGATTCAACAAGCATTTGAGCCGTGTACGTGTGCCACGCCACCGTCACATACTCACTCGGCGTGAAATGCAATTTTACATAAAACATGAAATAGTTTTAGGAAAATTGCAATTTTCTATGTTCGCTACATTTGTCAAGCGCTCCAAATTGTCATTTTCACCAGCATCCTCTCTCTCGCTCTCAATCTCTTACGTCTTTACACAATGCTGGCTAATATTCCCCAAATTCCAACCCAAATAAATAAATAAAATTCCCCGCCAATTCCACCTTTTCCTTGTCCTCCTTCACGAAAAAAAAATATACGGTATATACCGGTATATAAAATTTTTCGTTTTAAATAATACTCGAGAAATTTTTATTCAAATTTTTGTCACTCCAAAGAAGTCTCTTGAGTCGGAAAAATTTTCATCAAATCGCGATTAAATCTTTGCATATGATTTTGAATGAAGAGTGTTCTTCAGAGAAATTTTTATCAAATTCGATTAAATATAAAATACCATCTACTATTATTAAGTTTTTAATATTTGCAGAGCGAAAATTTCAATTGATCGAAAAGACTACGATTGATTTTCCCTCTTCATAACAATACCAATTCAAAATTGCGCCATAGGATAAAATCAGCTGTTAATGCTAATGTTTTGAATTTTTTTAATATTATCACTTTCGAAAAAATTAATCTTTTTTCTCTTATCATCACTTTTAATCTTACTTCCTTTTTAAATTTATAGAGCAGCTGCTGCATATTTTTCACACTAAAATAAAGAAAATTAAATTTTAAAAAATATCTTTTACGGTACCTTAACCCTTGCATTTAGTAATATTAAATTAATGACTTGATTCCTCTGGCATAGTAATATCATTGAAAATATTTGAAATTAAAAATAAAAAGTCTATAGTTAAACATTTTCTCTTATAAGGAAAATTATTAGCCTCGTATAATCCGTAAAATAAGCAAAAAATGCAGATTTATAAAGACAACATACACTTATCATAACATTAAAAAAAGCATTTAAAAGGATGCAATAATATTATCATTTTTTGTTGATGTTTAGCAAAAATCATTTTACTGTATACATACTGGTACATTAAAATTTTTTTTAAAAAAAACAGTGTGTTATGTAGCCTATACATGAACTGTCTATATTTCTGAATACAGTAACTTATTTGATGGGAACATAATAAATCTTGTCTTGTAATAATAATATCTTGTCTTAAAAATAATTCTTTCATTGACACGGTACATAAATGTATGCATCCTACTAACCGTAGTTATGTTTTAAATTTAATAATTAAGAATTTACCGGGTATAGTGTTTGTTAGCTCTTTATTAAAAAAAATAATAATAATAATGTTAAGAAAAACAAGCCAAGCTCCGCCCATTAAACTCCATAAAAAAACATCACTAACTTATTCAAACGACCAAAAATTGATTTTTTTAAAAAAATAATAAAATAAGACAGACATGTTTTTTAGTTACCGTAACAAAAAAAAAAAAAAAAACTCGAGCAATTTTAATAAATTGACGGGGTTTCTAAAGTGAAAGTCAGAAGGGAAAACCGCAGGAGGTAGCGGGATGAAAAAATGTCCAAAGGTGAATTATGACGTCATCACGAGCAATCAATCTTTGAATAAATTTATCTCTCATTTGCAAAAGTGCGTTAATAATAGGCTGAAGTTGGCAGCAGACAACGGCAAAAAAAAAAAAAATAAAAAAAAATTACGGAGAAAAAAAAACCCCCTCATCAATATTCAAAGGTAGCAACTTCCGGTGATTATTTTTCTAAACTTTACTTCACGCTTTAATTACGCCTGGCGCAAGATCTCGGCAACCGATGTAAACTAATTTTCAATTTCGAAACTGCCAGCCGAGAGATAACTACGTGTACAACAAATTGAACCACATCTTTGGTTTAATATGACAGTCACCTGCTTACTCTTCCACCTCCCCCCCTCCTTCCACTTTAATAACGCAACCGGAAGTAGAAAACGTGCGAGTGGGTAACTGATTAGATGAGCTGGTTGTGACTATCGCACAAACTACTTTTTTTTTTTCTCCTTCTCCATTTCAAACCATCATCCCCACATTTAACTACTCGTTATTTACGAGCTTTAAGTAGACAACCTCAGTTGCGCATGCGCTTGGGCAATGTATTTAAATTTTTAAGCACCGTACACACACACATACGCGTGTGCCTAGAAATTTTCGTTTCAATTCCACAAAAAAAAAACACCACTCCTAGCTTGCAGTTCAATTAAAATGGAATTGAAAAAGTAACAAAAAAATGAAAAGGAGTTGCGGAGAAGGTGTGTGTGTGGTGTGGGGAAAGCTCGAGGGAACAGAATGAATAAGATCCCTGCAAAAAAAAAAAAACTATATATATCCAAAAACCCGATTTGTGTGAGTTTGAACCAAACCAGTTTCTTTTATCCGTTTACCCTTTGACCTCAACTAAGTCGCCTCCTTTCAATTTTCTACATTCAATGGAGGTTAGATAAGAGTTCGCCATCTTGAAAAACACATTTCCTCCCGTGCTAAAAAAAAACCTTTGCTTTTTCTCCCCCTTCTCCCCCACGTTTCTTCATAATATTATATATTTTTAAAATGCTCACCTTTACCCCCACCAAACCTTTTCACCCTCCCTCTTTCCTCTAAAAAAAACCGTCTTTAAAAAAAAAATCTGAGTGTAAGGCGAAGTACAGTACAGTATACAATATTCGATATTTTTTTGAATCGGAGTTTGCGTTCTAGTACCACCTGGTAGAGAAATGCTCTCCGCGTCTGCTGGTAGAAAAAAATCGCGGTTTTAATCTAATATAATACTGTACAGATATGGAAGAAAGAAAAAAAAAGACCCATCCCTAATATTTGGAAGAAAAGTGTTTGGCAGAAGAAATACCCCTTGGCCAGAAACTGTAGATTTACACAGAGGACGAAAAAAAAAAGCGAACCCTAAGGTACATTAACAACATACTGAAAAATAAATACGCAATGTTACTGAGATTAAAACTATTTTAATCCAGTTAAAAATTTGGTAAAAATGTACTTTAAAAATTTCGTTTTCTCAGTGACTTTGTATACATTATTGCTTGGGATTCAAGTTACAGTATTATTCTAGAGGACCTTCTTATAGCACTCCTTTATTTCTGTGATGTTATTTTGGCATAGGACAAATTTGATCCAAATTTTAATTGATGCAGCAATAGTCAATAGCGAGCAATGCATCTTGCTGGGTGTGTTGGCATTAGAACAAATAAAATTATAAAAAAATATGCAATTCATAATCATTAAATTGAAGTTTTCCATGATTGAATAAAATGATCAAATTAATCTACAGAATATTAAGAGTTAATTAAAATAGTTCGTTGTTGCTTTTCGTTCACCGTGTAGTTATCAGTATTATTTCATTGTAAACATCGGCAAGCGAGAGTCCCACAATTTCAACGATTAATACTCTCATCTGACAATTTTCAATACAGTATCTGCGATTTAAATACAGTATCTTTGCATAAATAGAGAAATACTTTTCACTTAACTATTGGAATACAATTTTACTTTTTAGTAAACTACTATCACGATCTTGCTACTACCTGTATACTGTAATGGCAAATGAATAAAGCAAAAAAAAAAAAAAAAGAAGAAAAATCAAAGTGCATAGTGCACTTGTCTTTCCACATTTTATTTATTTATTTATTTTAAAATCTAAATAGAACACTAACTTGCACTTACAGTAGGCCTACATGCACTCGACATAGTAGATTTTAAATAACGATCTAAATACACTGTACATGTACAGTAAATCTGCTCTAAGAACCGTACCTACAAGCGGGGGAAAGGGGGCCTCGCGATCTAAGGGAGTCCCGTATCTTGATATTATAAACGACCAAAGCAAGTTAATTAAAGAAAATTTAAAATTTATTTTCAAAAAAAAAAAGAAAAAAAAGAATTTCAAAAAATAATAATACCTGTTACTGTACAGTACTCAATTTCGTTAAATACTATGGCTACAATATAAGCAGGAACCAAAACGTTGGTAATTTATTTTAAAAACGTCTGAGATTTTAATTACTGTACGTTTATTTTCATCAAAACTAATACATGCACTGCTTCTTCTGTTACATTAAGTTGAAGTGGTATTCGTAACAATAAAATTTAATGTATTAAATCAGAGCTTCAAAATAATAATACATGTACTACGAATCTTTAATCCTTATAAATAATTATCATCAAAATGATTTGATTCGTTGAAAGAATAATAATTATTGATAATGCCTTATATTAAAAGCTGAACAAAACAATCTTTATAAACTAATAATACTGTACTGCAAAACTGAAAATGCAATAAAGATAAATACGGTAGCCGAAACAACGTACTGTAAATATCGATACAGCGAAAGGCACCGTACTTTAGGACGTCAAATTCTTCCGTATATGTGTACAGTACACCGAAATGCACTGCACAGCGCATTTTAATAAGTAATAGAAGAATAAACCGCCCGTATTTACGGGCTTATTCTCTTTTCCCAGTACAATACTTAAATAAACCTTAGTTTTATTTGAAACCTTTTTCATAAAATATCAAATAAAAGTCAAGACAAATAAAATTTACACATCGCGGGTACTGTATGTTCTGTAAATAATTTCCATAAATCAATAACACATAAAACCTTGGATTTCCTTTCAAAATAATATTTTATACCAAAATTACTTAAGCTTCACCGTTCACCTTTACAGTATTTATTTATATTTTATTCTCTCCGACTAAAACAAACAAAAAATTAAAAAATCGAATTTATTTCGATTCTTAAGCACGTGTTGCCGTGACGTGCGCATCTATTAATAGCGTCACTTTACGTCCAAAAGTAGCTCTATAGGTTTGCTGGATTAGCATATCGCACGCAGATGAGTGAGTATATTTCGCAAAAACAAAAATATTAAGTTGAAGGTCTTTGAGATAACAAAGCCGGCACAAGACGTTGAGGTGAGACTACGACGCACTTTGCATGCAATTTTAATAACATGTCGAGTAGACTATACATGATTGGAGCGACATCTCGCGTCGGAATTGTCGACTACTAAACAAATATACGAGCGTAATATTAAAGAGAATAAGCGAAGAAAAAGAAGAAAAAAAAAAATAATAAATAAGACGAAGAAAATGAAGAGTTGATATTCATTACCGGGCGTAATAACAATTGAGTTGTGTACCGACAATCATTTGGTAAGCAGTCGCCTGGCTGAGCTGCGTTACGTTTACGTCGCGAGTTCAACTACTACCCACAATGCAACGTTGTTCGAAAAGACGCTCCAGACTTATTGATCATTCTTGCCGCCACTCACTCCCACCCTCGTCTTCTTCACTCCATGCCTACCAGCGGCAGCAGCAGCAGCGTCACCACCCACACCGGCGCGTCACCCACAACACTTACGGCTCACGTTTAATTCTCCACCAGACGCTCGTTCCCCCATCCGTGACGTCACTTTTGCGCGCCGTCCAAACTGTTACTTGCCCTACATTTTTTTTTTATAGCTGTACTCAATATCGTCTGCATTCAGATAGAAGAATGGAAAAAATGCCGCCGTCGCTTTCGTACTTTTTCGCTCGCTATTTTTTTTTCTTTTTCGTAAAGAAACCGCGGCGGTATATTTCTGCCCCAGAAAATCCGCTTTAACCAAATCGAAGGAGCGAAAAAAACTGCTGATTTAACACAAATTCCTCGATTTTAATACCGGTACCTCGAAGAAAATAAATAGTTAAACAAAAAAAAAAAAAAAAAAAGGAAGATGAATACGATTGAAAATAGCAGACGATCGTCATCTTTACCGCCTATTTCATCTTCAAAATTTACATTCGTCATTTACCATAAAAAATATTACCGAAAGTCTAAAGAAGCAGCACTTCAAACGTCATTTTCAACGCCATATGCGATGTTAAGTAAGCTGGAAGTGTGTTTATACGCGAATATTTCACATATATCGTACGCGGTTTATACGCTTAAAACTTTATTTGTGCGAATTATAACTGCGCCGACGGTTTATGTGACGCCTGCATGCCATTGTAGGTTCTACCTATTTTTCTATTTGCGTTAATCAACGTTTCGATATACCGGTACAATATTCAGAGCGCGCTTTAAATACTGTACTCAAATTTTCATAGTTGAATATCTTCAAAAAAGCTTAGTGAGCATTTAGTACCGTACATTAAATCTTCACAATCTATTAAATTGGCACTCGATGGCGCTTTGTATGTTCGTAATTATTTTAATTGAAGCAAACTTGTAATGTTAAATAAGAGTTTTTAACTAATCATATTGATGACCTTAATTGATTTAATTAATTTAATAAAAAAAACTTGTCGCCAGCATTTCTGGCCCTTTTCGTTACATGTACAATAATAATTACGCTTATTACAGTCATATTGGGTGGAAAGCATAAAGTTAAGCTTTAGCTAAAATCTTTACCTTCTAAGCAAAAACTTCATTCTGCATGCATAAAACTTAGCTAAAGCTCGAACCAATATAATATACAGTACATGTATTTACAAACAACAGTGTATAGAGGCCGTTGGCCACTAAATTTAAGACATTTTGATTACATAATTATGGATAATATTAAATTGGAAATGATAATCTTATATTAGAGAGAAAAAAAAAAAGAGCAAGTTGATGCGCATCACCCTGTTTTCTATTGTTAATTATCTTTGATTGGTTCGACTTTCGCAGAGAGGATGGTAAAATAACGGAACTCTTCCGCAAATATTTTCATATCAAAAAATATTGCATAATTATGCGATATTTTAACGCATTTCCGGTTTGATGTTATCTTTTAAATTACTGCATTTAAAAAATATGTAAAATATTTGACTATTCTTTCTCTCTGATTTCGTTTAACGCGAGAGAATTGTCAAGCGGAGTACGAATCACCTCGATTCATTAATTTAAAATGCTATCGCTAAACTCGGTGGTTCAATTTCTGGATGCAGCAGTGGCGTACCGAGAGGGGGGGGGGGGAATAGGGGACAAATGTTCCCGGACGCCACCGAAAAGAGGCGCCAGAATTGAGACAATTTGTTTTTGTCCAAAAAAAGACCAAAGTTAGCCCATTTTCCCAAAAACATTTTGCGCCTCGCAAGCTCGGCGATCATTAATTACATAGCTTGTTTATCTTTAAGGGTCGAGGCGCAAAAAAGCAATCAAAATTAAGACACATTCATAAAAATCTCATTATTTTGTCCAAAAAAGGGCCTAAATTTGTCCATTTTCCCAAAAAAAAATTTTCGCGCCTCGCAAGCTCGCCTCTTATTTAATATACCGGTACTGTAGTAGCTTTTTTTCTTTAAATGGGGCGCCGTGTAGGCTACCCTCGGTACGCCACTGGGATGCAGTTCCCCATGAGATCCTATAGCTCCAAGATCCATCGTTATACAACGACGTGTAAACCAAACCTAAATTGATGATTTTTTTTTTTTATTTATTTCCGAATATAATAACTATAGAAAATGTAACCTTATGACATACAGTAGTATCCTTTGTAATATTTTTCAATCTCCGTTACACTTTCAAATGGCTTGAAGCAGAAAAGATTATTTGGTTGCAGTCAAGGATGCGAAACGTGCAAAGTGCAAAGGAGAGTTCAGAGGCAAAAGCGCTTAAGCCACGTAGCATACACATAGTGCTTAACGACTTTTGCCGCGGTCACCGAATGTTGCTAAGAAATTTTAATGCGCTGCAAAACTCGACAACAAGCGTTTTCATCCACCATGAAAATACGATTTCAATTTTTAAAAAACGGGTAATATTATTAAGAGACCAAACTTTGTGTTACATTTTATTCGCATTTAAAAAATGATCCCCATTATTATTCCTCCACCCCCTCTTATTTTTTTTTACCTTTGCAAGATACTGTTCGAGATCTCGTTAGTTGAATAAATCAAAACTCTATCTCCGCAACTCATCTCCCATTTCCCCAGCTATATCTTTTATCTAATCACCCCTCTGCCCCTCCCACTTCCCCCTCAAACGTTTATCTCGTTAATTGAAATTTTTTCGACAGCGAGTAAACAACTGCTTTTTTGAACGGAATTCTACTGGCTGACGACGCACCGTCGGAATGCACCCATTCATTTAACCTCGATGAGGGGCCAAGTGAGAAGAGTTGAGACTCAGTCGCGAGTCCAGACGAAAGCGGTCGATATCAAGCAGACACTCCGCTTCGATCCAATAAATCACTATCGAAACTAAGAATAGACGCTGCAAAATACGTTCAACTTCACTTTCTCTCTCCCCCCCCCCCCCTCAACATCCCCTAATTTATATTCACAAACTCGTAAAAAAGATCATTAAATTAATTGTATCGATTTTACAGTTATATTATTTGCCCTGGCAATGCATTTTCTCCCGTATTCGTCTTATTTAAAACGTCGGTATAACAAACCTCGGATAATTTTTTCTCTCCCTCTATTAAAAACTCGGCTAACATAAAAAATCATTAAACTGATAAGTAATTTTAAAGTTAAAATGTACTTTATTATAAAAGTTTTAAAATCAAATTTCCATTTTTTGCATTTTTTCCCCCAGAAAAAATGAAAAAAATAAAATGTCAACATATTTCCCCCCATTGCAGCAAACATTTTTGTCACAATTTACATTTTTATTGTTATTATTATTATTTTTTTTTTTCTATAATCATTGCTGCATCGATCATTGCTTCCTCTCTTAAAATTTTTGTTTTTTAAACTAAAAACTTTATTAAAGTGAATGGTCGTTGCTAAGTCGAACAGAAATTGATTTACACTCATGAAAACCTACAGTATACTAAACAAAGCAATTATTTCGGTGGAACTACATTAACACTCTCTAATATAAAGATCTTACTTGCACAAAAAAAAAATTAATGTTCGAGGTTTACCCAGAAAGTACAACAAGAATAAATTTCAGTACAGTGTAAGCTTACCTCGAAACAGCGAAACTACTGTAGATGTAAAAATTCAAAATGTTATGCAAAAAAATAAATAAATAAACCAAATACCGGGTACTAATTATGCAGAGTAATCTAAATTGAATTCATTATGTACTTTTTTTCATTTGCATTCATTCAGTCACTTCCGCTTTATGTAATAGTGGTCACGTACAGTATAATTCATATATTAGATCCCAATAGTGTTGCATTTGAACAAACCGCATAATTATTATCCTATAATATCTTATTAATAAAATATTTAGGTCCTAAACGTTCGTTATATAGAAATTTTTACTTAATTTATAACTACAGTACTGTATTAAAGTTCGTTCTACGTAAGTTTTTACCGTAAAAGTACTTTCTAAATATAAAAACTAAAAAAAAAAATAGCCCTTGTGGTTTTCATATTTTCTTTCTTATCATTCGTTCTTTCTGTTTGTCACTTTAAAAAATTTTCAGGATTATTTCCATCTAGTAAACAAACGTCGTAAATATTAACTGGAAGATGTCGCTGTATTGAACTCAATTGTACGGAAGTCTCATATCATAATATAGGGTTTTTGAAACCGTATCCAGCCTCGTCCACTATGTTGGATCTTCCCCCCACCCCCCTCATATTGTCACTCAAAACTTCACAAATAACCTAACCCACCCTCTCTCTAATTTTTTATTTACTTTAAAAAAAAGTCGTAATAAAACCGCAAAACATAACCGCTAAAATCCATAAAATGGCGCCACACAGAGCGTCGTAAACCGGGATCTATTTTGAAGCCATTAAACAAAAAACCAAAAAAAAAAAAAAAAAACCAGAAGGCTCTCGTATAATGAGCGGGCATAAAAGAAAAAAAAGAACATCAGCAACAGTAGCAGACTAACAAATGTCGACACTAAAATTTACCTAATTTAGAAATGTTTCTTAGAAAAACGTTTCCTTTAAATCGGAAAAGGCGAACGGATGGTGAGAAACAGCACCGAGCAAAAGAGTTACAGCATCCACGGCATGTGGGAGGAGCTTGTGTTTTCGTGCCCCGCCCCTCGCAAGGTGCGAGAGAGAAACACCGGGTTAACACTCAACCCAACCCCATTCGATGAAGATTATTGTGAAATTGTCTCCTACAGCGATTTTTGCAAGTCATCTTGTGGAATCTATATACATCACGTGTACAAAAAAAATTATCCGAGATTCCTTGGCGCTTATTCAACAAACGAAAAAAAAAAAAAAAAATTTGTTGCAATAAAAACACAATAAAGTTATGATGGAGATGAGACTGGGCGGAGTTCCCGGTGTCGATGAAGATGATAAACAAGAGCCACTTTCACTACAGTCTATGACGTCACGAGCCAACCTCTCATTTTTCAACTTCACGTAACCAAAACACAAAAGTTTAGAAGGAAAAAATAAATTAAAAAAACTCGGAAAAATAATAATAAAAAAAAAATAATATTAAAAAAAAAGTGAGAGCGAGTCGAGGTATCTTTAAAGGTCAGTGGCATGCTCTACACTATATAATACCAAAATCGCTTACTAAACTTAAATAAACGACTTTAAAAACAAAAGACACTCATTAAAAGCATAATACAGGCTCTTAAACTCCAAAAATCATACACTGCGTGTAAAAAAAAAAGTGACAAAACTCCCGAAAAAAGTAGCCCTAAAAAACTAAAAACAATTACAAAAACAAAAAAAAATTATTTCCAGACAGCACTCACGAAAAAGCATGTACTAGACTAAATTCTAAAAACACTAGCCAAAATCCAAAAAAAAAAAACCAGTTACTAAACTACAAAAACCATGGGTTAAACCAGTTCAACAAAAAAACCTCCAAGAACAATAACTACCGGTAATCATAAATAAACCGCAATTAAAATCCAAAGCGCTTTCACTAAGCCTCGAAAAGTACTTATACCCGCAGATGAAAATGCACGAATTTCAATTCAAACTACAGTACTGTATTGAAAAACGGCATTCTCTCGAGTTTTTGAGAATATAGATCGTGTATGCGTACACTCGGCACAATCAATGCGTAATGCTTGGTGCATAACAGAGAAAGTAACAAACAAGGTGGTCAACCTATTGCAACCATAAAGTACCTCAGCTACAATACAGAAATTGCTAACAACATAGGATACATCGCCGCAGAATTCCTCAAAGAGCGTGTGTCTTATACAGTTTTTTTTTTTTTTTTTTTGTGTTTCATTTGAAATTGAAAACATGGTCTGAAAACAGAAACCTTAAAACACGCCTACCAGACGCCAACACTCACGCAGTTTTACCGCTGAATTGACAATGAAAACTTTTCAGTGTCAACTTTTATTTTAGACTTTACTTGAAACTTATTTTCGCTTAAAAAATAAATCTAAAAATTGTGAAGCAATAATAATTTAAGTGAAATTTTGATTCCCCCATGGTGTAGACGAGCGACATTGTTGGTAATAACTAACGTTACGGGCTTTTCTCGTTGCTGTGGAAACTCGGTGCCCAAAATTATTTTTTTTTTCAAGTTGACAACATAATGAATACAAGTTGGTATAGTAATGCAAATCTCTATTGTACTTTTCTATCAAACTTGGCAAAAGACAAAAAATTATAAAAGTGTCACGAAATTTATCAGTCAAACAAGATATTTGTTAGGAATACATGTACTGTACAGTACTTCAATTCAAACTCCTCTATCACCCATTTGTTAAGATTTCTCTCCAAAAATAAAAGACTTTTTCCATACAATTCAAACAAAAAAAAATTAAAATAAAAACTTAAGCCTGTTAACCTAGAGTATACCCTTGGGTCCAGACTAATATCACGGCATAAAATGCGCATGCACGTGAATTCAGCTCTGAATTATTTAGGCTGGCGTTACTTTACGAACACCCAGTTTAGCCTACAATTCGTATAACGGTTAACTGTCCAAGAAGCTAAAGCGAGGCGGCCGAGCTAGGGGGCAGACGACGAAACGCAAAAAGCTAAGGTCGGATTGGTTCTGCGTACAGCTAATCAAGTTTTGCTTAGTCAACTATTAAACCCTAGTAGAGTGTGGTAGAGTGTAATACAGTATACTGTAGTAACGTGGAGATGAAGTAGCAGTTGCAGGCGCAGTTGTTGTGCCAGGTCAAAGACCAAATTTGCATATCACTATAGCAACCACATGTGGATTCGTTTTCAAACAAAATACAACTCGTTAACTTTTTTTTTTTATTATTATTATCGTTATTATTATTTAACGTTAAAAATTTTCTCTCTCTCTCTCCTTCGTTTCTTATTTTATTTGCGCTATGCATTTTTCTGCTCTACAGTTTCCACTCGGATGCAAAAATGAAATACTAGAAATAATTTTGCATTAAACGGCTTCTCATACTTTTTTGGGATCAAAGTCATCACCTCCATAAACACGCGATTACAAGTTTAATAAACTGAAAAAATAATAATAAAAAAAATAATAATAAAGTCTCAATTTTCAACGGACAATCGATGCGGACCGATAATAATTATAGTATAATGTTATTATAATAGGGTGAACAAAAATTTACCCGAATCATTTATCAAAATTCAGACTCAAATTTTCAAAATTAAAAATGCATAACGTAGAAAGAAGAAGCAGAAAAAAAAAACAAAAACGGTTGGTAAATTTTTTGACGCAAATGACGCGCCTTTCGCATCATTTGCGCCTTGTGTTTATCTGACTAATCGTTGTCTTATGCTAATGAGTTCACTCATGCGCTTTACATCAACGTCTAGCATGCATACCGATTCAAATGATGGGAACCTACCTAACCAAAAAAACCACCCGCATCCCACCAAACTCGAAACCTTTTCGCTTCTCATTCAATATTACATTTTCCAGAACTTTTTTTTTTTAAGTCTTCATTATTTTTAAAGTCAGCAGATTTATTCAGCTGTTACTTAAGTAGACACAGTGTACTAAAAACCTTCAATCTCGTATTCAAATCGAGTTAATGGGGAGAGCGTTTTCAACCACTGCCTTCAGCTGAGATTAGGTATTGCGTCGCTAGGTGGTATTCACGCAGCACCACGCAATTACACATTCAATTTGCAATATTCAAATTAGAATAAATATATCGCAGACGAAGGTCATTATCAAAATATTTACATGCGCATCATTTTCGAGCGTTTAATGGATAAAAAAAAAAAAAAAAATCAAGACTACCGGCTTTTTTGTGCGGGTGTGTACGAGAGTCCGACGTAAGAGTTCTCCGGTCACGCAATCTCCGACATTTACCTTTTACTAATGTTATTTAAAATTTTTTATTTTTTAAATAAACAAATTTAAAAAATAAATAAATAAACAAGCGAGAACGTCTGGACTATTATTCAAATCAAAAGTCTCGAACTAATTTTTTTTTAATTATTTTTTTTTTTTTTTTTGCGTACGTGTCAGTTATTTTACTTACGACAAACGTATATTAACCGTGTCAAATCGAAACTGATTGCGCAATTTTGACAGTGGGAAAAAAAAAATTAAACACCGTGTAAATTCACCTCTACAACTCAATTTTAAATTTACATACTAATACTGTAAGAATATTTTTTTTCTTATTTCTTTCTTCTTTAAACATCCACATCCCAAAAATTCAATAGTAGACAACTGAAATCCATCAGTCAATAATGTTAAAACTGAGGCGGATTTTCGTTTCACCGAACAAATAGAATTACAGTATCTTCTTTAAACTATTAATATAATTCAAAGCAATTACTTATATTTTAAAAGGAAGAAAAAAAAATAACTCTCGAAATAATCGTATCTTATTATTCAGACAATTAAGTATAATATAAAACTTAACCTTAAAAGGAAATGTAAGCGTGGATTAATCACTCCTGGATAGTTTTGAGTGATAAGTTACTAACCTTAAAAATACATAAATTTAGCGAGCATAATTCATATCAACAAGTCTCGCGAGTTAACAAAAACAAAAACGAAGGGGAGACGAAAAAAATGATAATAATAATAATAAATCTTTTTTTAAAAAAAAGTAACATCTTTTCGTATAACTCATTGCAAATTATTCATCTACATACAATAATTATTATTGTAAATGTACACATTGACTAGAAAATTATATTACTGTAAAAATATTTTTTTCCTCCTAAATTATACATTTACTAAAATCTTAAAGCTTTTACTATAACATATACATAAAAACAGATTACACGGATATCAAGACATCCCATTATCCCCACACCCACGCATTAATAAAATAAATAAACGTAAGAAGTGTATAGTGAGTGTGGTAGGGTGGCGGACACGAGCCATTCCTCCCTTCCATCCAATCCCTCAGTCCCGCCTTCCCCGGTCCACAAACAAACAACTGTCTAGTCAAAACAAGCGTTGCAGTCGATACAAACACACACACACACACGCATGCGTTTTTTATGCCACTCACTCTCTCTCTCGCTCTACCTTTCTCCGTTAAACCAAACCAACAGCCGCGTTGTTGTGTTGTTGTTGTTTTTTTTTTCTTGGCTGCGGCGAATAACAAGAATAACAAAATGTTTACATAAGTTCGCAAAGTCTAATTTTGTCAATAGGCAGAAAGACTTAAGTCCCTTCCTAAATTGTCTTGCCTCCCTCAAATCTTCGGCGTAATTCAACAACGCCACCTGGTACCAACGTCATTACGCACGACGAAATGGCCCCCGAAGGCGATTTTGGCAGTTAGGGACTTAGGGCTAAGACTCAACAAAACTACGTTCATGTTTCTTTCGAAGAAGCCGAAGAGAAATATTATAATTATTATTGTGGAATATCGGGTAACAACGAAACAGTGGATACTGATGGTTGCTAAGATTTTGGAGGTTTTTTTTTTTATTTTATTTTAATAAAAAAAAAATATATCATTTTGAATATACAGTACTTTATTATTATAAAAAGTATTTTGCATTTATTTGAAACTCTTCTAGCGATTTTGAATCTTAACAAAATGAGAAATTTGAGTTCAACTTAGGTCATAAGAGCCAAACGTAGCTCGGTAAACTATACTAGAAATCGATTAGTTAGCTCACTAATCAATTAATTTCTTCTTGGAAGGAATTATTACGACCTCAAAGAAAAGTTTAGAACAATTTTAAATATTTCTATAATTCAAATAAAAGTTTAAAGGGAATTAAGCCTCCGCATTTGGCGAAATAATGCTAGTCTAGTCACTAATGCAACAAATCTTTCAATTGCGCGAGTTCTATGTGCACAAATTGATTTTTTTTTTAATAAAAAAAAAAAAAAACAATTTCCTTTGGCACGATTCAAAATTCAATGCAAACCAATTTTTTTTTTTCACTGTACAGTATTTTGTTTTTAAAGAAATTTAAATTCTATTTTACTCAATCTTATTGGCCAGAATTTAAAATTTTTATTTCAAATTTTCCAAGTGGAAAAGTAGCAATCAAACGTTTCGTGTACTGTATATCATAATAAGAAAAGAAAAAAAAATCTTGCACAGACACAATACCAGTTTTCAATTTTAATTAAAAAGCGGGAGGGATATTATCATATCAAAATACAAAAACAATAATAACAATTCAATCTCATAAATTTATTCTTTAAATTTAATTACCGAAAAAATAAGTTAATAACGCGATATTAAAAAAAGCTTTTAATTATTTTTTGCATCACTGGTCCGATAGTTAATCACTTTCCGGAGAAGATTATAAAAGGCGAGCCCTTCAACTGAGTTTAAAGCGGTAAATGTCACCTCGTTCCCTCTAATAATAATCGATCAATTAAAATTGAGAAGAGATATCGATTTTTGCATCACGAGCTTTCAATTTTTACTTAAAATAAACACAACTTGACCTCCATACACAGAATGCTATTACATGCACAAGGTATTCTTATGCAAAATTTAATTGCAAATTAATTTGCATATTAAGCAAGTCAATAATAATTTTTAAAAAAAAAAGATGCTTTAAATTAGGTCATGTGTACAAGGTACACAACCTTCGATATAATTATTAGAATAATTTATTCATGAAGATATTAGGGATACAAATGGTGGTTGTTTTTGTGTGTTCCCGTCCTGACGGAACCCTGAAACTGCTGCACCTAAACTTATGAAATTTTCCCATTGTAGGTAAGTCTTATTGTATATTCTTAGTTCAACGCAAAAAAAAATAATTTAAACTACACCGTATTTACAGTACCGTATGTATTTTAAAATTTTTGAACGCAAATTTGGATTTGATGTCATTGAAATACGGTACTTTCGCCATTAAATGAAGATTTTGTAAAACGAGGGGTAGGCTACATTCCCTAGTTCATCAATAAAAATTCTAGAGAAAACGTTTATCAAAATGAAATTTGGAACTTTTATAGTCTCATCTCCATTTTCCAGTTCTTTTCTTTATCATTAAATAATTATCTGCATTTGAATTTCAGCTAAATTTCCATTTTCATAACGGCGTCAAACCGAAACACGGATTGGTATTTAAATAAACAATAATCCATGCTAACATCTTTTGATTGATTTTAAAATCTTTGGCTGTTTCATAAAATAATGCAACTAAGATAAACCAAAATTATTATTTACCAAAAACCTCTCAATAAAAAGTGGTAACCCAAAAAGCAAAAAAAAAAAAAAGGGGGGAAAAAAATGTCGCGCAAGATAATTCGAGACATCTTATATTTCGTTGCCAACTAGTAATCTAGTTAAATTTAATTCTCGTGTTACACTGATCTCAGCTTCCTAAAACATATGAATAATAAAATACCAGTATATAAACTGCATAATACTGTTACCAAAAACAAAACGGAATAAAGTAATGAATAAAAGAAAAAGCAGACGAAAAATTAATTATCTCGAATTTATGAATCTTGGCTTGTACTATGCCTTTTTTTAAACTTATTTAAAATGATCTTGTTTCACAAAGGTTTTTTTAAAGGTTCTTTAACTTTCTAGATTTATCCTACATTTAAAAAAAAAAAAAAAAAAATGTAGGATAAATCTAGAGAGTTAAAGAAATTCGAAGACAACGAAATCATTTGAATCTATTAGATTAAGCCCTTAATACGATGCAACTTTATTATCAGAGCCGGCGTGTCCATAAAGAGGCCCCTAGACCGAAACCCTCAGAGGGGGCGTCAACTGGTGCTTGTATATGTACTACTTTTGAATTTACATTTGCGCTAATGGAAAAAATAATGCTTATTATTTTGGAAAAAAAACTTTAAAAATTTATTATTATTATTTTTTTTAGCTATATATTCCTTCAGTTCAAAATCGAAATAGGTAATTTTGGAGAAAATGGAAGGGGGCGCAAGTTGCTTGCTTTGCTTGGGGAGTTAATTTTATCTAGCGCGGCCCTGGGTTGATTTGTATTAACTGTTTCGTGCACGTCAGGCATTTATAAAACCGTATACCGGTACTAAAAAATTCATCGCAACAAGAAATAGTTTCATTACGGTTAACTAAAAATTTCGTTGTACCGTAAGAAGTTAGTTTTTTAGACGTTAAAGTACGAGAAACGTCATCCCCGATGGCATCATTTCGGCCGCCGTATATTCGGCTCCTTTGGCGTTTTATATTTTAGATGAGGAAACTACACTCAATATTTTCCAACAATAAAAGGGTAAAAAAGACAAAAGGCCGCATTTAAGTCGACGCTTGAATTAAGTGTCATTAAATGTAATAAGATGAGCCCACTCAAACATAATTTATATGAAAAGTTAGTGTTGTCAACTCTTGAAACACAATCATTAGAAACGTCATATTCCCCAGCCAATAGAAAGCGAGTGGAAGAACGAAAGAAAAAAAAAAAATGTGCCTAGGTTTCAATGTTTATCTCTGTCTGACTTGAGGTTGAGTAAACTTCGACGTAGGCAATCGAATTTACACAAGACAAAAAAGAAAAAAAAAAGAGAGAAAAAAAAAAGTGAGCAAGCGAGCAGCCAACCGATCGCCTTATCACAACCTCATTTGCATAGAAATAAATCTTACGCAAAAGGAAGATAAGACGATGATAATTCCTCCTTTTGTATTTAAATTTGTGTCTATCAATTATATGAATAATATTTGTTCTAATTAGAATATGCCAGACCTCCTCCGTTCTACAACCATTTCCAAACCATTAAAATCAAGCCATACACGTCGTAACGTTGTTGTTTTTTTTTTCATTCCTTCCAAATTTTAATCGCGAATGATTTAGTAGAATAATAATTAAATCCAAAGTGTTTCAACTTTCGAAAATACTTTTCTTTTACTGTCAAAACAGTAACAATTTTTTTAAAAAAAAAATTAATAATTTTCGATTAGCATTACGTTATATGCGGGGTCACAAATTAATAAAATTAATATATTTTTTTTAGCATTTTAAACATTTAGTTTTTTTCTTCTTCTTTTCGATACAATATCTCAGATCTTAAATTACGCGAAGCAAAATTACCCCAATTTCCACTAGAGTTTACCATATTTAAATACAGTACAATACTGTAGCTATCAAAAGAAATCGGGCCCAATCTCACTTGGGTCTGACATTCGTCTTTTTGTAAAAGATAGATTTTCTTTTATTTAAAAAAAAAAAATGGTATTTTAAAGAAACTACCCGAGCACCAAAATTTAATATCAAAACAAATTTACAAAGCCATGAGTATACTGTATTTGTGTAAGCCGTTTAGATTTTGTTAATAAACGATCATGCCTGCCAAGAAATTAAAAGCCTCTCCCCCCTCCCGGGCAGTAGCTAATGATCAAAATGTTTGACATTTATTTTCATAAAAAAAACTTATTTCTTTTAATTTTTTTTAAATAAATTATTTGGTTAAAAATACAAATACAGTACTAGTATCGTATATTAGACAGTGTGTCAATGTAAAAGCCTAAATGTAAATTTTCCTTATTTTTGTAACAAATTAATTCCTCAATTTTTAAATATCTAGCGTAAGCCTATTTTAAAAAAACAAAACCCATATTTTCAGCTTTGACCACCTAGTATGAAGATCATCTGTTTAATTCTAAGGTGGGACCCACTATACAACGTGATAAAACTCCGAGATAAAAAATTTATTGTTAGATTTTTTTTTAAATACAATAAAATCAAGTTCGATAAAAAATAAACTTGAATATGCTAATTTAAGTACCAATAGGGCTCGTTCATAAACAACCGATCCGAAGTCTTTCTGTCTGGCACCACAATGGAAAATTTCAATTGCAGAATTTACTGACTTTTTTTATTATGATAAATCCGCGCCAGATGTAACAAAATAAAAAGAAAAAAAAAAACAACTAGGAAAATTTATTCTAATCTAAAACCGAAAAGCTAAAAAAATAAATGTCTGCAAAATAACTATTTATCTCAAATAATAATAATAATTCTAATCTACGTAGGCCTTTTTAATTCACTTGATAAAAAAATATACTATTAAAGACAAAATTTCCTCCAGTACCGGTAAAGAATATTTTATTTCAATTATTTTATTTTTCAAAAAAAAAAAAAAAATTAGTTAATTAACTATATCTTACCGGTACGTGTATTTTTATACGTTTATTTTAGTCGGGAACTATTTCTTACAAAATTTTTAACGATGCAAATTGGCTGCCAACTCCGCCATAAGACTTATAAAAAGTTTAAAAAAAAAAATTAGGCGCTTCCAATGACATTGTGAATGTCAAAAGTAAAAAGTATAAAATCTCCATTCAATTTGAAACGTCACCCATAGCTCTTAATTTGAATTCACTTAATTTAAAATTTTAAAGATATATTCGAAATACTGTACTCTTAATTCTCCTTTCTTAGTATATTAATAATTTATAGTCTAATTAAGTATATATATATTTTGCTTTTATATTTCGGTAGATGATGTAATTATTACTTTGTAATGTAAGGGATTTACACTGCTGCCTTACCGCATGCAGTACCCTTTATTTTTATTATTGTATGGGGGAAAACATGAATTAAACAAACAAACAATTCATTACGTGTTGGGTCGTCGTCTATCAAAAATCATAAGACAAAATTCATCCATCCCACCCTATCACTACCACACGACGTCATACCTCATCGCTACGTCATTCCAGTCTACCACCGCATCCAACTACAGTACATGTACGCTTATTTTGATGCCTCCACCCGAATGACAAACAAATAACAATAAAAAAAAAATTTATTTCAAATGTTGGCACTGGCGTCGTACTTATAGATTAAATTTAATAGGGATAAACGCCCTATTAAACTTTTTTTTTTTTTTTTGATATCGACGCAACCTCATTTACGATTCGGAACGTTGAATACTTTCGGTACGCAAACTCTCCTCAACGTTATCGACGGAGAAAATCGTCTACGACTACGTCGTCGCCGTTGAACGATGACCTCGATTTTTCTTCTTAAAATTTTTTTTATTATAATATTTCATTCTGCCAACCAATCAACGTATTAACCAGTAAACCAACTCTATTGCGCGACATTTTATATCTTACGGTAAGCTTTCGCATAACGCGATACATGCATTTCTCAACATACCATGCGTAACCACAATTCGCGTATATGGCGCATCGGAAACACAGGGAGTTAAGTTGTTCATAATTATTATTCAAACATAAAATTATTTAAAAAATTTCACTTATACCGGTATAAAGTTGAAAGCAGTACCGGTACAGTACTTTTGATGTTGTCTTTAAAAAAAAAATAGCGTTAATGTTCTTTAATTTTTGCGTTCCGGGATCGGTTGACAAACTGAGAAAGGAGCCTCAAGAGGAGGGGGGGGGGGGAAGGGCATCTAAATTCGCTCCTGAATTTAACAATACGGTATTTAATTTGGGAGAATAAAAATGACGATTGTACAGCAATCCTAAATTTCATAATTATTATTTATGAACTTTTTTTTAATTTTGTAAATTTGTAAACTTTGAATTTTTTTTTAAAGTTTATTTTAACGCCTAACATTGTTGCAATAGTTAAACACTGACTATACTTTGTGAGCATGCGCAAGTTACATTACCAGAAACAAGTTACCATAACTCATAAAATAAAACCGAAAAAAAAAAAAAACAGACAAAGAATTAATATAAAAATAAATAAAAATTCGAGAAAGAATAGGGATAAAAAAAGCCGCAGACAGTGGTAATAATCCTACGTAGACATTCGCAGCCAACGAGTTTGAGACGGATGAGGTGAATGATGACGTCAAAAGCCGCGAAGACCTGTGTAAAAAAGATGTAAAACGGCGAATATTTTCGCGTCGCCCAATCCGACATTTTACACCAGTCTTAACACGATTTCGATCGATTCGGCTGAGTGTGACGTAGGTAGCGCTGCGTTCGATCGGCGTTTTCACGTTGCCTGCTGTCATCAGCCTCCAAACGCACTTGTCGCCTCGACGTCAACACGCTTTTCAGACGTAAACCTCACATGCCACCCCCCCTTCCCTCCCCATACACTCCCCTATACACACACACCTCGCCATACCACCCAAACACACCACTCCAATCTGCTTAATGTAAATGAATATGAAAAAGCTGGATAGATAGATGGATGAATGTGTGTGTCTTCGTGTTCCAATTTCAGACTTTTACGCTTTTCTTCTCCTCGCACTCTATCGCGTTTTACGAGTCAGACAGTCGACACAAATATTTAATAAGGTTTTGGCGGATACAGAACTCTGTCGACACCAGATGGCGCACACTTAATGTAATAAAATATCGTGTATGGTGTATGAAAGGAGAAAAACTTTTTTTTTTTTTAAATTTCGCTCTTTTTATCCTTAAACCAATTACGATTTTTTTTTTTCTTCCTATTCTCTTCTGCCCGTCAAACATGAATGCGAATTTTACAAAGGCCGAGTGCGTTATTAAATGACGTCACTCTTTACCCTCCCCCGCTATGACGTCGCCGCACCTGCAAAAATCCGTTTCTTAACTCGTCTGATCATTTATTTATACTTTTAAATAAATGGGGAGAAGGAGGGGGGGGGGCGGGAGAATGCTGCGTTTAGTTTTAATGGAAGATGCCATCAGTCTACGATTTACGCGCCTAATTGATGCGCAGACAACCAAATTAACATGTCTGTAAGGAGAAAAAGATCTAAATACCGTATTGCTTTTTTAAAAAAAATGATAAAGACATTTAAAAAAAAAAAAAATAATAATTATGGGGAAATTGAATTACAGATTTCTACTTAGGCAATTATAAATTATTAACAAATAAATTTTAAAATCATACTATTTTTTTTATCTCGTTTTGAACATGGTATGACACTCAATGGTGTCTACTTTTAGGGCTCTAGAAAAAATGCTAAAAGAAAGGAAGAAGGGGCGGGGGCAGGGGGGGTCTCTTTTGGTGAGTAGCTTCAATAGTCGTCTACTTTGAAAGTGCCAGCAATAATTTAAACCTTTGTAATAAATACAAAGTTTTATGAAAACCATTTCATTCCTTTTAATATGCTCCCACCGTCTAATTGAATCAACATAAATGTAACAATATACCGGTAGATTATATTAAACTGTACAACTACATTAGTTAACTACTAGAAAGGACCTCAGTAATACGACCTTTAAGTAAAACAAAATTCACTGAAATTTATTAAGTTGGATGCCAATTTCCATGTAATGTTACTTTGAAATACTGTATATAGTGTCATTTTAACGACAATTCTAGTTTATTGGGGAGAAAAAAATTAAATTCCCGTGGGAAACACTTGAAAATATAACGAAACTCGAGTTGTCATGAAAAATGTAGAATGTATTGTTCAAAACTTATTCCATGATAAACAAAATCTTATTTTAATCATTTATTGTTTATGAAATTCCCTTTCAATTTTTTGAGAATTATTGTAGGCAATGTAGGCCAACATTTCGACGATTATTCAGTAAAAAAAATCAAAAAAGAAATTGCAGATTCTAATAAAAATTTGATATGCGAAAATTTTACAGTAGTCTACTAAAAATCAAATTCAAGAAAAACTATCGAAAATTGCAAACGTAGATAGCGCAAATCGAAATCAATTTCACGGAAATTTTAATCTCAATCTTCATATTTTTTTTTATATACCGGTACTGTATTATACTGTGCACTATCTAAAATCCGCTGCGGGCAGTCTAATTTAAAAATACTAAATCACGAGAATCGGTATGATATCATAATAATAACAATCCACGCACATTGCTACTACAGCAGCCTATAGTTCCCCCAGCCCCTTCTTGCGCACACTGTAAATGTCACGTCTGCATTAGAACCCATGACAATACAACGATAACCACAGTATCAAAATTAACATTACAGGACGCAACAATTTTTGTCTATCTTTTAAACTGTAGTCCAGGCAGATCAAAGTTTACATAATTATTTTGGACGATGGAGCAGGTTGAAAGTACAATTTTACCATTTTAATGAACTGTTTGCACGAGTCACATATTCCTACATTTGACAGGACAGAGCTACAGTACCAAATAGAGACAATTCAAGAGTTCACGTTCGGCCCTAAAATAAATAACTTTTGAGGTTCTAAATTAAATTCAACAATATTTCAATATTTAATGATGTTTTTTTTTTTGTATCAGAGTAGCAGCAACATACTGTAACACAGTTCTTAACGAATTATTATTAAACTACTGTACCATAAACTTAAATCGATGACATTCTATCTATTTCTACTGGTTAAAAGCACTTTTTTTTTATATAATATGTTTTTGTAATTTACAATAATTATTATTATCTCGTAGTGACAACGCAAAATACGCACCTTGACTCGCGCCTGCGCATTGCAATGAAAGTGCATCTGCCACCCTTCCCTCCCCCAAGCCCACCCCCAACTCTTTCCCACCTCCTCGTCTGTCGTCTGAGCTTGATGGCGTGAATAATCGCACGTCTTCTACACTCTTTTCCTTTCTCTCGCTTCACCCCACACCATTTATTTTATACTGCACTCCTATACACTAACATCATCATTTCACGTTCAGCATCGTCATCATGAAAACATATTTTTTTAACCAAAAAAAAAAAATTAAATAAATTATAACAATAAATTATTATAATTCCTCAAATTTCGAAATTGATTTTTCAATTGCCTATAAAAAAAAAAAAAAAAAAAAACATCGCATTTCTATAGATTTTCTACCCGACAACACGATATTTGAAATAAAAAAAAGTTTAGCATTACATCCGAGGATTAAAATTAATAGCTTACGTGTTTGAAAGGGGATATTTTGATTTTCAATTGACGTCAGCATAATAACTAGAAATACGTAAAATAATCAAAAAGCCCCGTGCAAAGCATAATATTATACGAGAGTAATCGTGTGAATAATTTTTGCATTAGCCATGCATTATTGTATGCAAATACGAATGGGGTAAGAAGTGAAGGGGGGGGGAGAGAAAGAAGATGCTTGAAATATCATTCGGTTTCGCTTCCTAGTGTGAGCGCGCATGCGCCGCAGCTATAGGTCAACCCCAAAGCTGCAGCTAACCTCCCCAGTCAGTTGGCAGACGTGGAGTGCATTTGCCTATGCCTGGCCTAACCAACCGATCAACCCGCCGCCGCCACCACCGCCTGCTTGCCTGCTATTGCATGCCAACTTTGCCAGTCGAAAACCAAGCGACGTGATTTTTCTTTCGCGTTTCGGTTTCACCAAAACTATTTCAATATTATGTGAACGTACCGAGAGGTGAATATATTCCAATATACATTTTACGTAAATAAACATGTATAAAATAGTAGTACTTACCGCTAGCAAACACCGTATCATACAGGAGTAGGGCTATACAGGGGAGAAAAAAAAAGTTTTTGGTATTAATTTCATATTTATGCACACACATTATGGTTGCGGAAGACGGAAAAATGATACTTACCAACCAAACATAGGCAAAAAAGCATCTCTAGAAAGCCGACAACTCCGCTAACGAATTCGGGACGACTTTCTGATCCCCGAAACCCCGTGAATTCTTCATAAAAAAATGTATACGCGCATCTCTTATGTACACGTTACGTATTATTATACGCGGATAACTTTTTTTTTTTTTCTTTTTTAAATTTTTACTAGCCTCGATTCATGGATAATGCGTAGATGTGATTGAACACAAAAATAGACATTTGAGTTTGTAATACGATTCTTTTTTCTGTTATAAATTTGAAAACACAACCATTATCACGATGCTGTAGTAGCAGCAGCAGCAGTCATTTGGACGACGACCGCGCGCGTCTCTTCCCGCCGCAATGGCAGCAGCTACGAGTAGCAACAACACCTACAGCAACCTCTCCGAGTCCCGACTTAAAGACTTCAGCCATGCATCACCGACTTCTCTCTTTTCTCTCTACATTTGACGCTTAGGATACGGCTGACATTTTACACGCCAAAACGAAACTGGATGAAGGCAGGCAGCCAACAAACGGCATCCCGCGGAAAAGAAAAACTCCAACAATCCAATTTCAGCTACGATCGGTTCCCAACGGCTCTCGGAGCGCTGCAACCCTTTCCCCCTTTCCCAACGTTACGTAAGATATGTATGCAACACCGTAACCACCGAATTAGAATAGCAAATGCTGGGATTTCAAATTGCTTAATAAATATTTTGAAAATTTGCTTCATACAAACTTCATTAATTTTATCTACCGGTAGAGCCCTAGACAGTGTTACCAACCCGGCATGTTACCCGGTGGTTTTTTTTTATTTTTATTAATGATTAAAAATATATTTTTTAATCAGGCTGATTTTAATATAAAAACTTAATTAATTTTACAAGATTATGTTCAGTTAGCTAAAGTTTTGTAAACTTGTTGGAGGCATATTTAGATAAACTTCTAAATTTAATTAAATTAAAATAACAATTATTTCATTAAATAATTTTTTTTAAAAAAAACGAGTAGAAATATTAAAATGTAGCTTTAAATTTAAAAAACAAATGTAAAAATCATTTTTACAATTAATACTCCATACATGTATCGGTACAGGTAATAGCTTTTTAGATCATTAATATTATAATTTAACACATGTCTGGTATTCAACCTTTTTTTTCTTTCGGAAAGCTTAGTATTAAATCACAAAATTATAAAATAAACGTGAATAGATACCGGTAATGTAAAAAAAAAAAAAAATTATAATGATGTACATGGTGTGACAAAAAAGTATTGAGACTGTTTCGATAAACCTTTGAATATCTGCACCAGAACTGTTGTTACTTGGAAGAGACCGTCTCTACCGGTACTGTTACTGTACTGTAGTTCCTGCTAACTTCTATAAGCCTTGAAGTGAAATCATGTGCATTTGGTCAGTCGCGATTTTCGCAATGTTGTCTATCGTGAAAAAATTACAAAATTTTAAGTTTATGAGACAAAAAGACTTTTGAAAGGGGCTTCAAACTTTACTACTCCTTATCCAATTTTACGTGGTTCTACTTTCAAGGTTTCAGAACTGTTTCTATTTACATGTATGTATCTTGCTGTTATTAAGAGTAGGAGACAGACCTCATTTCGTGATTAGCTTCCCTAGTCCTCTACTTTGAAGGTGTAATACCTTTGTACCGGTAATGCCGTAAAAACAAACTTTTATTAAAATGAATAATTGATTAAAATTGACTTTAGAATAATTCTAATAATAATTTAATTAAAATAACAAAATTTTGCTATTACCAACGGATCGACACAGTATTTATGGCAGGCACAATATTAGATACTGTTCTTCTATAATTTGTATACGTGAATACTAGGTAATTTTTAAGAGTTGAGTAAGTGTAATATAGACCTACGCTGAAATAAAATTTGTCTTAAGGCGAAATTTTCAACTTGACGAAATTTAATTATAAATTTCTTTTCTTAAAAATACTTTGAATTCAATTTGTATCCGACGTTGCTTTTGTTTATTAACAAAGCAAATTACTCGACTAAAAGTGCGCACAAAGGATATTATTATTCCAAGAAAAAGCAAATGAAAGTTAAAGTTACCATGCAAAAAGCTAATTTAGTAAATAAACAAATATTGTATTAGATGTGTGCGCGAAATATTTGAAAAAATGGTATTAAATGAGACTTTTGTACATGTACTTAATAATGTTATGTCTAGAGGCTGTGTAAGACACGAGCTCAGACATTAGTGCCAAGTATATACGGTGAACACACTGAAAACATAAACGACACAGTCAGAGGCCCTTTAGATGTATTGATCTTTTTCCAAGAAACCAGCTTTAAGAGTGTGAGGGACTGAGGGAAAAGTAGGTGGATTGCCAGTTGCCAAAAGAACAAACAGTTTTCTAAGAAACAAAGCCAACGCGTACTATAATCACAAGTACATTTTTGCTACTCTTAACTTCTTCGTCAATGCTCTTTTAATGACATTACAAGTGCAAGCTGCATGCCGGCTAGCTGATGGAACTTTTGCACTTTTACCAAATAAAGCTTAAAATAAAGACCTTGCAAAGCCCACTTCTCTAATTTTCATCGAAAGATTAAAACTTTATGAGACCATAAATAAATATATTTTTGATTTTGATCTGCATCGACAGTTTATAAGAATTTATTTGTTAAATACCATTACTTATTTTAAGTAATTTTATAAATAAACAATTAACCGGTGTACAATTTAAAAGAAATGTCAATAACTCTGACTTACAATTATTTTTATCCACTTATAGGCCTACATTTATAATGCTTGTTTTTATACTGTATGAAACCTGAAACTTTGTTAACGCATTAAATATAATTCGATAAATTGCGAAGAGCAATTTGTGTTGAAAAATGGATGTGCAACATGCAACAATTTTCTAAATAAAAAAAAAAAGAGAGCTTTTAGAAAATCTATAAACCGGTCCATATATATTTTATTTTTCGTGCTGCATATTTAACCACGTAAATCACGCGGTGTCTGAATATTAAAAGGCATATGCTTTTATTATACTGTACCGGTAACGCAATTAAAAATCCATATTACTCGTCATTGTGTATGCACGATAAAAATTTACTGCAAGAAAAAAAAGGCCATTTTTACTTGGAATATACAGTATTTTTAGCGATGTATCGATACATATATTTAAAATTATAGTTAGGTCACACCCAAAACAGCAGAAAGTATTTTAAAACGTGAGTAGAAATATTCAAACATTGCATACTTATTTTCTGATCCCTGTAATAACGCTGTCGAATGATTTAAATCATTGACTTTAATATTAAGACTAGTTAAAAATGTCTAGATAAATTCTTTTCATTTTACCCAATGTAATAATCTAAAATCGCATTCTAAAATTGCTTTAGTTTTACATAAATAACCATTCTTAACACTTTTAAGTGCTGTGCTTAAATGGGCTAAGATTTACAGATGACACATGATTTGCATTACAATAGAAGCATCATCGTTTCTTTGAAATGGAAATCCTCAAAATGCGTCGGCGACTTTGTAGTAAAAAAATAATAATGCTATATTAGTCGGCGTGGTCAACGCTTTCTCGAGTGTCTAAAACTCGTCTCTTTCAGCCACTTAATTTACAAAACAAATAAATCTTTAAACAAAATCAGCCGTAAATGGCTTTTTTTTTCTTATCCGGGCGTTAATGCAACAAACTTTAGAATCGTCCCTTTTTTTTAATTGTCACTGCTTTTGACAGCAGTTAAATCAGTTGACGACCAGCGCTCTTACTCTCGCAAATGCACAAAATAAACATAGAAAAATAATTCATATAAATAGTAGATAGGAAAAAAATTTTTTAGTTGGAGAGTGGACTTTTTCTGCGAAAAAGAAATGTTTGTTAATGGGCGGGTGCAAATGAAGTGGGACGAAACATTTATATATACAGTGTTCTCGAGGAACTTATATATGTAAAATGAATGACTTTCCACGGAAAAGTTGACACAAATCACTGAATGAAAAGCAAAGACTGCTTCTCCAGAGACATTATACTGCGATTTTCGAGGACCACAAATTGTCGCTGAATGATATAACTATGCGTCACTTACACGAGAATTATTGAGCTATATACCGCTCGACTCGACTGTTCGTGTTGAAAGGACTTGATCGAAAAACTTCAGGATGCAAATGTAAATAGATTAACGAAGAAATCTACCACCTATATATTTTTCGATAAAATAAGCTCGGCTCATACAAGTTCTACTGAAAGCCACATCAGCTGCTTCCGAGAATGCATCACATTCAGAGCAGGGGACACACATTCACACACAACCGTATACTTTGTTGTGGGCGCATACACACACTACAGCCTGCTGTACAGTATATGGATATGGCGCTGTAATGTTATGAGATGTGATGTGGGGTTTGAAGGAAGATCCCATCAAATTCTATGCCACTTGCATTAGGTTTCCAAAGTTAGGAAACGTGCGCTTGTATAACCTAAAAAAAAAAATAATAGCACAATACTGTATATATATTATGGTAGTCGATTCGCAAAAAAATATACGGTACTCCTTTTTTTTTATAATATATATATTATTACTATAGTATATCAGCTGCTAAAAGTAGTGTTGATAGTGAATGAAGATGAAAAAACAATAAAAAGCGGAGTTTAAACCTCATTCAATGTCACTTTGGTGAAATGAAGAATTATAGGATTTCCAACTAAGATGAGAATAGTCTAACTCCATTTCACGATTATTTATGTTAAAACTCTAAATAAATAGGAAAACGGGGATTAAACTTGGTGACTTCTTTTTTTATGATTTCCTAAAATTTAGAAATAGAAACGATCGTTTGCAGACAAACCTAAAATGCACTTAAAAAATACGACGAAAAAATTTATTCCAACTATACAAAGAAAGAGTTTCAGATGATGATAATGACATCGAACGACAACAATATACCGTACAGGACCAATATACACCCATAGGTAAAATAATAATAATACAAAAAAAAAGTCTCGTTAACAAAGTTCCTGAAACGCTTTATTTTTTTTTATATATAAATTAAATTCATTTGCGATAAGTTGAAGCTTTAAGTTATTTACGCCATTAAAAAAAATCCCGCCATTGTCGAAGAGTCAGAATATTTTGTATTTTTTTCAAAGAAAGTTTCATTTTTTCGTAGCAAAAGAATTTCAGAATCAATATTGTGTCATTTGAATTATTACGTAATTATTTAACCTCCCGGTATTACAATTAAATTCCTGCATAAAAACAATCACCACTTTTTTCTTTTTTTGTTTATTTTATATTAAAAAAAATGTATAAATAAAATACCGGTAACAGCATTAAAAGACCACTATAACTATAGTAAGTATTATAGTTTTTGAAAGTTAGAAGAAACAAGATATAGGTTATCCCGAACCAAATCAATATTATACACGTGCAAGGTGGAGCATAAAAAGTGTTATAATTATTATCTAGGTAATTTACTGCATTAAATTAATTTTAATTTTAATCAGATAATGCGACAGACAATTTCAATAATCAGCTGTTTTGTTTCATGTGCTCCCCCTCACCAACTTTTTCCTGCTCAGTCAATAAAGTATTGGGATAAAACAATTTCCTCATTCTTGTTAACACTTTTAAAAACAGTTGATCAAACTAAATGTTAAAGTTAAACTACCGGAAATCATTAAATAATGCATGACGCCATCATTATAGTTGACAAATAATACAATTGATTCGATAGTTTTTACATTTGGGCTGATTTTTTTTTCTTTTGAAAATGTATTACAGTAGTTTGTTCAACAGTAAATTACTGTTATTCCCCGAGAAAATCGTACGGTACCCTTGTAGCATGAGTTTGAAAGCGTTGTCGCGCTATGCTCTCAACAACGCAATCGCTCATATTGGCCTAACCTAACTATAAATCAATAAATTCATCTCCCCCTAATAATTATTAAACGCGGTATGCAAATTGAACAGAGGGTAATTCGGAGGGAACACAATCCGAACGCTGTTTATATTATGACTAAAACGTGCAAATTTAATATCGCGAATAATGGACTCGTAAAAAAAATGCCCCAGCTTGTCGTTCTTATTGAATTTGCACATTGAACATTGATTCCGATCAAAGTTGATGATGATTTATGTCTTATAAATATCGATGTACAGTAATTTTAAAATTAATCCTCAGATCTTAACTTATGGTAACATCAAAACTTTATGGAAACATGGAATAAAGTTCGAAAGATGATAATCAACAAAATAAATAAATAAATAAAACGTAAGCGCAAAAACTACTTTAAATTCCAAATTCACAAAAAATAAAAATATCCTTGATATTGATTTGTTTTAGCTGTCGGTATATTTTATTCAAATAAAAATGATACATAAACCTGCTAAAATTAATATAATTAATGTGTGGTTATTGGAAGAGAAAACCCAAATATAATTAAAAAATAAGTTACATGTATTTAAAGCCTTTCGTTCCTTTTAATCCAACTTTTCAATTGTCAAAATAATAAGCGAATAAATTGCGAGCCCATTAATAAGATTAAAACTAGACAAGGAAGCAATGTTAAAAGTGGCATTTAAAAACACTACCTCGATAAAAAAAAAAGTTTTTTCGCAGACAATCGAACAAAGCGAACGCAATAACCATTTAGCTGGCAATGATCCTAATAAATTGAATTAAATTGCCGCCAGCAAAAAAAATAATAATAATAACTCGTCGCTTAAAAATTAATAAAAACTTAAACAATACCAAAACTAATTTCATATTTCAAATTAAATAAATCAAATGATTTATTAGTCTCATTATTATAAGCTTAAAAAAGTTTTAAAACGGGTTGTTTAATGATAGTTTCAATATTATTAAAATTACCCCAAACAATTGTCTTTTTTATTTGTTTTTATTATTGCAGATTCTGGATATCGTCAGTATTTTTGAATATTTTTAGATTTTACCGTAGTTTTTTATTTGTTTTTCTAAGGGATTAAAATTTTTAGTGCCGGTATAATGTAATACTGTACCGATAATTAAAAAAAAAAAATACGGAATGTTTTTATAATTACAAAGAAACTCTTTGAAATGCTAGCAATACATTGTTTCTATGTTTATTCTTTTTTTTTTAAATTAAATTTGTGGTTAATTATTAATAGAAGATCAGATAAAAACATCCGCGAAAAATAAATGTTTACAGCCGTTTTATTAAAAATTAACGCTGTATATTATAATTATATATAGGCGATATAATATGGACTTGCGTTATAAGCGAAACACCCGGTATAACATTTGTTTAAACTAAATTAGCAAAATAAGGATATCAATAAAAGTTGGCAAAAAGCCATTTAGAAAATCTACGTTAAAAAAAAAAAAGAAAATGGCGTTGATCATTAATATTTATCTTATCTCATTAAAGTTACAATAATTTGCAATTTAACTATCTTTTTTTATTCCTTTCACCCTTAACTCCAACGCTTAAATTACACCGGCAAGAAAAATTCTGAGAAGCCAAGGCGCGCAAGGTAGCTAAAAACTACAAAAAAAAAAAAAAAACCATTATAAAAAGCGCTGATGATTGTCGAGCGCAGACAACGTTAAATTTACCTGAATAATACATTGAAAACGTGATTCGATAATGGGTAACTGCTTTTCTACACACTTATTTGTGCATTAATAATGAAAGCAAAACACCAAACAACATTGATAAAATAAAAAAGAAGAAAGAAAAAAAAAAAAGTATCTAAGCGCACTTCCTAGAATCAAGAAGTATAACAGCAAAAAAAAAAAAAAAAAACGCTTGAATAAAATTCAATTTTACTAAACAAACTCATTTCGCATTTTGAGAATATAGCGGCGGCTACATATTTCGCGCATAATCAAATTCACATGTTTTATAAGGCTTTCTTTCAAAATCACAATCAATATATAGATTGACAAAAAAGTCGTGATCCGTACCAAAATTCTCATAAACGATAATTAAATTTGAAAAAATAATAAATATACTCGTACATACCGGCACCGCCTGATCATGAGCTATGCAAATAAAACAAACGTCTAGTGCCCACATTTTTAACCGGCTCGGTAATGGAAATTTTATACCAGTTTTTGCAGAAAGAATGTCAACATTTTTAAATTTTACAAAACATTTTGTCTAAGACCGCAAGAGCCTCGATTATCCGAACATGATTTATCTTGGATTGAACGCGCAAGAAAAAAAAAAGTCTGAAACTTTACGAGAAAGTCGGAAGACTACCTGACAGTGGCCCGGAAACACCGTGTATTTCCTCGTCAAAAATAAAGGCTTATTCGAATTGCGCCAACATAGAATTACTTGTACCTTATGAAATGGCTATACGCCATGGGCGTTCAGTTTAAGTACCGGCCCGCGATAAATAATTTAAGAATGATTTTAATTTTTATCTTATTATTGCGATGGCTAAGAAATATTTGACTCAACATCTGGTAACGGCCGGCTTTACTATAGAAGCGCAGAAAGTCTGTCGTATACGACGGTCCGATCATATGCAGTTTAATGCACAAATTTAATATGCAAACACTAATTATTATTAAGTCTTTAAATTGCATGCCATAAGTAAGATACATCTATGCATAATGCATTTACGTACCTCACTTAGGCTGGTTTTTAACCACAAAGCAATATCTGGAACCTTTGCAATCTCTTTAAATGCAATCATAATAAAGTTAATTCCATGCCTACTTCCGTTATAAGGGGCGAAAATGGGCTATTTATAAGTAGGATTAAATAAAAATTAATTTTCACGTACCGTAACTTTTATAATTACAGTAGATACACGACTTGGCGGATGCGGCAAAGTTAATAAAAATCAATACCGGTAATACTGTAATGGAATTCACATTCGTAATAAAAATATAAAAAATGCATAACAGTAATCATAAATAAATTGTTAACCACTACCTACAATATAAATTTATTAGATCATTTATTCCAATACGCAACTTAGCGACACAATCTTGAAAAGTTTTTGATCGAATAATCTCGAAAATCTCACGATTTTTAATGTTATTTTTTTTTTTAAATAAAACTGTACTGTAAGTAAAAAAAAAATTAATTTGCGGATTGTTAATAGAGCGTCGGCTATTTGAGACGAAACTATTCTCAATTAAAATAATGATGATGATCACAGTACATGTACTTCATAACATATTAAGTAAAAAAAACCGTGTGAAATTGTTATTGTTATGATCGGCACGTGAGGAAATTTTAAATATAAAGGTGATTATGTCTAAATTTTTTGTCAATAATTGCAAATCAATGCAAATTTTTAAATGCACGTAATTTAATCGATCGATAACTTTGGTTATAAAATTATCTTAAAAACTTGATAGCGTCCGTTTGCCTTTAAAAATAAGTGTAAAAACTTAAATACCGGTATAAAAACGAGGATGGTGTGAATAATCGCCGCATTACTATCCATTTCTTCAAGTTCGTTAATAAACGCTGAAAATAAGTTTATAAACTTGTTGACACATCAAGGCTATATTTATGTCATATTAGATATACGACTTAGATCGGCACAAGTTACATCATATCAGTCAAAACTATTAATAAAATGTCTCTATATTATTAATCGTTCTATCACAATAATAAATATTATAACCAATAGGCCTAATATGCTCCAGAAATTTTAACCAAAAAAAAAAAAAAAAAGGTGTTACTAATAGAATTAACTTGGTTCCGTTTTCATTAGATTCAACAAGAAAAATAGAAAAATACATGAAAACTTACGCTTAAGTTGCCTATCTACTTAAGTAGCCTACAGTTATGGCTGGACGAAAGGCTGAGACTTTTAAGGTACTGTATCATTTAAAATTACATAGCTAAGATCGGGGTAAAAAAACTTTGGCTTAAAATTATACCGAAACAAGATGCTAAAGTTACTGGGTTAATATTGATGTTTGCAAAGTTAAAATTTGTTTACGAATGTTTATCATTTTCCAAGTCCATATTTATTTACCGGTATACGAATATACTGTATATTTTTTTTTAAAAAAATACTATCTAAAATATTTCAAATATCTATTAAAAACAAAAATTCGATGCGCATATTAAATGAAACATGCCCAGCATGTGTCAATTCAATTATACAAAGGTTACAGTTTGAAATTATATAAGGTCAAAATGTAGTGGTACACAATTACATGTATTAGTATTCAAAACCACATAGCAATGTAAATTAATTTTCAGAACTACATTTTGTAAAAAAATAAATAAAATAAATTGATTATAAAAACATCATAAATACGGTAATAATAATTATAAACGTTTTTGAAAAGTGAGAAATAATTCTAATTTTTTTTTCATGAACAATTGAAATTAATTATTAATCAACAATAAATTTTCTGTTGATTGAAAATAAAATAACGCCAAAAAAAAAATAATAATAATATAATTCTCTGTTAAACGAGACACATGTATTGTGTGTAGGAAAAATGCAAACAAAACGAGATGCAAATATCCACGTTCAATACGTCAAGCGTGTCTTAGCTAAGCTGTATGTGTTAACGACGATCACATGCTTGAAAAATGTAACTGCTATTAAAAATAAAATGATATCGATCTTATTTAAATAAATTATTCTGGTCTGGAATATTATTTAAGTGCATTTAAGCGTTGTGCGACGGCTGGCTTTGAACAACGTAAATACAGTATATATACGACAGGCTAAGTAGAATTCAGTAAGTCTAGACAAAAATATACATTTTTTAAAACGTTTAATAGGCCAGAAAGGGGTAACGGTAAACTTTAGATAAGTTATGGAGGTGGTAGAAGGAGAAATCATTCGATTGAAAAGATTATTATTGCAAATAAAACCGAAATGTAATCAAGTGGATGATCAGACAACAAATTAAATTTTCATACCTGGCGGCGATTGCTGCTGTAACACACGTTTATCAAGTTAAGCCTGATAAAAAAAAAGAAGAAAAAAATATATATACAGTACATTATATATACCGGTATTCTCTTTAGCTTTTTATAAAGAATAGAGAATAGAAAAAAATCATAATAAAAACATGTTCTGCTAATATTTTAAACTCTTTTTGTCTCTGTGATAAATAAACAAATTATTTAAATGAACTTGAAAATCCATAATGCTTAAGAAGTTAATATAGGCCTACTTGGCTTATACATTTATGCAATTAATTCATGTATAGTTTTACTAAAATATAAAATGTCCTAAAAAAAAATGCCTCAACGCTACACATTCGACGCTACTGCATGATGTCATGACCATTCTAATACAGTACTTGACATTGTATAGTAATATTAATTGTAAGAAGTGTCGAGCTGACCAAATGAAATTTTTTTTTAAAGATTATCGGTACGGTACCGATATGTTTAAAATTTGATGATTTTTTTTTTATCATTTTTTGTCCCCCCCTTATTTTTTAAAAAAATAATACCGGTAATTTAATACATTTTCCTCCTATTTTTGCACCCCTCTTCATCAAGCGCCCTTGTAGGGGCGCAACCTCAACACTCACACGGCGCGCCCTGATAAAACGGCACAACTTAATTTTTTTTTTAGCTTTGTGCATGACTTTTTTTAAACAACAGATGGAAGTTGAATAGCACCTTCTCGGACATCCAGTATTAATTTTTGAAATTGTAAAAATAAGTAAATTGTTGTCATTTAAAATGATATTTTAAAATTATGAAAACAAAATGACACGTTCTGTTTTCCTCTATTTCGAGCCAGAATGAATAAAAAATAACTAAAGACTCGACGTAAGGGAGAGAGAGATAAGCCTAAACCTCAAAATAATTTTGGGAAAAAATGACAAATTTTATTCTTTTTCAGGAACCTTTGATTTTTCAATCAGTGCTACGTACGCCAGTGCAACACCCCCAAGAAATAAGATGCTAAAGCAGAAATTAAACCCCCACAACATTTAAAAGCGCATTTAATAATAGAATAAAATTAATTTCTCGCATTGCAATTTAATACTTTATTTTTTTAAAAAAAAAATAAGAATAATAATGTTAATCAATCTAATTTGATCATGAATTTAATTTGATTAGTTCTCGGAAATAATGATAAAATAAAACTTATTACAAACCGTAATGGTCGTAAATAAAAATAAAAAAAACCGTGAAATGGAAAGTAATAATATACTTCAATAAAACAGACAGCTTTTTTTTTTTTTTAAGAAAATTGAATTTTAGTAGCCGTAATCATTAATCAAATTATACAACACAAATGTATATGCACTCTTTTACCTTTTGTGTACGGTACCACCAAACATTTTTAACTTTTGAAAATAGTCGCTTGGAAATTCGTCTACACCGACAACGAATTCATTATAAATGCCTATAATAGTTCGTATTTAAAGATCGGAACATCGAAAACATTAACAACAAATATAAATATAAAACACAATAAAATGAGAACAAACGATCATATTTAATTTTAAATAAGACAAGAATCATCGTTTCTAAAAATATGAATGTCAAATGATTATTTATGAGCCACATTCACTATTTACACCGAGTTTCACTTTTTCTAATTTGTCTTTTTTTATATTTTTTTTACAAATTGAATTCTGTTATTTTTTATGTATTTTCTCTATTTTCGTTCTCAGTTTGAAAGGAGCTTATAAAATTGTAAGAGTATACTAAATATATTTCCTGTATATGCATTATAATAATAATTATGACCCATGAATAAGCGTTTTCAATGTTTGCACAATTGCACGGATAACGAATTCTCACTTTTGTGTCAATTTTTTTTTTTTTTGTCCGTTTTCATTTGCTTACCAAACGATATAACTGTATTAATGTATTTAAAAATGATCTTAATTTGTCTTCTTTCATTTGTATTAAAAACGAATGCAAAGTGGTTCGGCTGAAGATTCCATCAAATGTACACAATATTATTGGTTAAATGCATTCAAGTTACTAGAAATTGAGAACAAATTACATTCACCGTAAGTGCAACTAATAAAATAAGCTAAATACATTTTTTTTTACAAGACTAATTGCTTTAGAGCTGTGTATTTAAAAAACTGTATAAATGTTTCGTAGTTTACATTATACTGAAAATGCACAATATCTCACGTTAAGCATAGTAAATACAGTAGGTGTTCGACTTGAGTGAAATTTACTACCATTTTCGCTATATTTTTCAATGATGATTTTTTACTGATAATTATTATACTTTACGTAGCGGTTAAATACGCTTTTCATACACTAATATTCATTATAAAATCTACAATAGTTGGCAATTAATAAATTTTAATCGAATGTATTATTTATGCCGAAAGATAATAAGTGCTAAAAAAAAACTGATACCGGTAAACAATTTTTTTTAAAAAAAAGAAGTAAGCTTTAAAGTTAATGTTTCCGATCCCAAAAAAAATATTTCCTGTTTCTTCAAATCAATATTTATTGTATTAAATTTTCAATCGACTTTGCATGATAAAAAAATAATTTCTAAATTCAATTTTTTTTTTAAATTGCACAATATTATTTGTAAACAAAAACGTTTTTGGAACTATCTTTAAAGACCATCCTAAAAATAGTTACCTTAATTTTAAAATTTATTCCATGAGCATTTCGTAACACCGTGCATAAGCTTCATTCTGAGAAAAACGAGTTGAAAAAAAAAATGTACATTGACTTCAATATTATTATGAAATAAAAGTAGCTCTGACTTTTTCTTAGAGAGGAACAGAAACTAAATTTAAATATTACTCTAGGAGCGAACTTAGGTAAATATAAAACCCATCCATTTAGCGACTCTAAAATCAAAACAGTTTGAAAATTAAGATTTCGAAGTTCATGCACGGTGCCACTATTAAAATGCAACTTTTAAAATTTATCGATTTTGGTTTTATGGGAAGTCGCATATTATTAAAATATCTCAACTTAAAATGTATAATGCAGGAGATAAAAGTCCTTTCATTTGATAATTTCGTAGAGCTCGATTCATGCACAGCCATCAAAATACGTCTAATCCTTTGAACATCTTGTATAAACAATTTTTATCTAACGCAAACACATTTTCAGTTCATTTCTGAGAATAAAACAGTTCATATCGCAGTCATTAATTAAACCGCTTCACTTGACCAATGATGTTTTAATGTGGTTAATTACTTGTCCTAAACGTTAATTAACGCTTTAGATAAAAGATGGCTGCTACGCAAATGATTAACCTGATTTGCACCGCATTTTCATGGAACTCAAAGACAAAAATGCCGACTATTGAACAAACAAAAGTACAAAACACGCACTTTACGATGCTTTTTGTTCATAATACCAAAATCGAGTTTATGAACTCAACACTTTGTTTGATTTTCTTAGAAAATTAAATAAAGCAGTTTATATTACCGTATAATATATATATAAAAAAAAACTTTCAATAGAAAGAAGTTAAGTAGCAGTAACATAATAACATTGAGACATCATTTGCTCGAATATGGTTTTGTCGTAACGAGATAAAATTGGACTTCATCGATTCGTGGACATCATAATTGAAGTAGAAGTGATGTTTGTGCGAAGAACGTAACCTTATACAGTACTAACTGGCAAAATGTGATGAACGCTACAAATTCTTGTTATTGACTAGAAATATTTTCTTTGCCAAACTTGTATATTATCTATATAAACGTTTAATCTGCATACATGTATATTATACGCTTTGTACACAAATTGGTTATAGAGAGACCAACAAAGATCGCGCTCGCTCTCTCCCACTCTTTCCCTAGAAAAACACGGCGCCATATAAATGAGGCTAGAGATGGAGAGCAAGAGGGAGCTGGTGAGAAAATTGCTTATAGAAAGATTGTTTTCTTGGGATTCCACAAATACGGAACCGCCATAAACCGTTCGCAAAAATGAAAATTGATATACAAGTTGGTAAATATGAGGTAACTTATAAGCAATTCATTAAAAGACATGTACCAATAAGTAATATGCAAGTTTAACACTGGCTGTGGCTCATTCAAATTACCTTTCACTTTAATCGATACCTTCAAGCAAATCGGGTACTTTTTTTTATATTTATACTTTAGACTTTCTATTTTTATTTTATTCTTAAATAAAAATTATTGTAAAAGTTAAGAACATTTGTAACGATTAAACGACGATGAGCCAAGGCTTTCTTAACATTTTACATACGGACAAATGGGAATGTCAGTACACCAACCAAAACAATTAAAAAGAAAAATCTGCACTCGGTTATCATTTAAAAACCAATGCAAAGTGAGTTACAACGTAACTATTCTAATTAATTCCGAGCCGTAACAATAAAAAAAAAAAAAAGAAGAAGAAGAAAAAAAAAAAACAATAAATGTATAATTTCTCAATATACAATAATAATTATGAATGTGTTGTACCCATAAATATTTTTCAGCGAAACGTTGTCGTAATAAACTTTTAACAATGATACATAATCAAAAAACTGCCGTAAAATTTCATAACTTAAACTTTTTTTTATAATGTAACAACATTAAAATGTTACCGTACAACTTTTGAAATCAAAATTTCATCAATTTTTCTGTTCATAATGACGTGGAAACGTACATCAACGCAATATATACAAATTAAAAGTACAGTATCATGTCATATTGTCAATATATATATATTCATATATATATTCTATATATATATATATAGATTATATGCTTGTATAGATATATATGAAAAATAAATGCTATATCCATACGAAGAAACAGTCATACGTATAGACGACGTTAACAAAATATATAAACATATACACCGGTTGCAAACTTTCACCAAAATCTTCAGGACACTTAAAACACATCAGTAGTGATGTCTTCTCCATTTTCACCGGTTAAAACGTGAATTTAAAAAAAAACGAAAAACGATGCACAATATCTTATATACATGGCCATCTTTGGATTAAGCGTAAAGCTGAGTTTTCGACCAACATTAAATTTTTTTTAAAAAAAAGTATGTCACTCACGTTGTACGGACAAAAGTTAATGTAATGCAACTTACAGCAAAAGTAATGGTATGTATCTACACAGCAACACACATATTTTATAAAGGGGCAGTTTTACACTTAGTGATTACGACTTCCCAACCGTCGATGATGATCATAAGTTATTTGTGTTGAAAAGATGAAGAAGAGAGATTCGTTTTCATTTAGCATCAGTGTCCTCTTGTTCCATTGGCTCTTCCACTTCAATGGGAGAACAACCATGGTCTGGTGAACTATATCAGCCAAACATATTTAATTGGCTTTTTTTTTTTCATCAAAATTACACTACATTTAACCCAGCAAATTCCACTCACCAATTAGCATGCGCAAAGTCAAGACACTAATTTAAGTTTAGTTAGCAGCACCAAGATTGTAATAAATTGTAGATGTACCAAAGCATATTCATGCACAGCAAGCCATCATTTGCAATTACAATAAGTTTACTAAGCGTTAGTAATTAGCTTATATTTATAAAGTAACTATCTAATTTTTTAAGTTAAAAGTGCTTATAGTTTATTTTAAAAAGTATTAAAAGTTTATGTTCTTACCTGCGTAATGATGATGGCTCACTCTCATTATGTTGCGAAGACACCGTAGCGGTGGCCGTAACTAGAGAAGGTGCTGATGTGACAACGCTAACAGCGTTTCCGTTTTGATTGGCAAACATCCCGCAATCAATTGCGTTCCTATTTCCGTGAACCATCGATAGCGAAGCTAAAGCTGATACAGTCTCCGATTCCTCTTTTTCTTTTTGCTGAGCCTCAATTGCAGACATACCGATTAAATGCCCCCAACGCTTAATACACGGCCAATGAGGAGCTAAATTAATTTTTTAAAACACGTGAAACTACAATAATACAAATTGATGAAATGTAATTGAAAATAAAACCTTGAATTGTCAATGCTTTTTGTAAAGTTTCAATTGCTGGTTGACAAGGAATGCGCGTTAACTCTTTATCCGAAAGCGGAGAAATATCATTTCCTAAAAGAGCTTTAACGCATTGTTCCGCACAATCACAAATGGCTTGTAGATCATACCTTTAGAATTGCAATAATTGTAAAACACCTTCAAATAAAAAATAAACAGCCGAACTTACCCTCCTTCCAGCGTTAAAATAATTCTTCCACCAGCCAATTGCATTAACTGTCTAGTCATATAACCAAAACCTAAAAATGTTTTTTATTTTTTAAAAAATACTGCTTTAAGAAATAATAATAACAACAAAAGTTTTGTATTTCAATATTTACATTGAGGTGACACTTTATAACCGCCCAATGGATCGGGATGACCTGCAGCAGCATCAAAACCACAAGACACCAAAACTATTTCTGGGTTGAAATCTCGAGCTATAGGCATTACAATTGTGCGAAATGCAGCCATGTATTCTGCATCGCCCATAGGAGGTCGAAGAAAGCTAGACCAGGCAATGTTTACGTTAAACCCGACACCGCCATCTACTCCAATCTAAAATGCAATTTATAAATCCCATTAGAAAATGAAAAAATATTTTGAAATCAAAAATATTAGTTAATAATTAATTGTACTTCTTCAGGTCCACCAGTTCCTGGAAAAAAATTGCCTTCTTCATGCCTATGCATGGAAATGTATAAAACGTGTCTATCGTTATAAAACATTTGTTGCGTTCCGTTTCCGTGGTGAACATCCTGGAATTAAAAAAAAATATATATATATATATTGAAGCACAGAAATTCAATAATTAAATCAATAAAAATAATTACCCAGTCTACGATGAGAATGCGATCCAAATTTAATCTTTGTCTTAATTGTTTAGCGGCGATAGCAATAGAATTAAAAAAACAAAAACCCCTAAAAAACAACAACAAAAAAAGTCAATAAACACGACATTTTTTTTTATATAATAAACTCACATTGCTTGATTGTGTTCGGCATGGTGACCTGGTGGTCTAACGATAGCAAAACCGTTCTAAAAAATGCTCTCGTTAACTTTTTATTATTAAATGTAAAACTTTAAAAAAAATTACTTTAAGCTCTCTTGAAGCCACCTTCATGCTTAAGTCAATAACACAGCCAGCCGCCATTCTTGCTGCTCCCGAGGTATGCATTTCGCTCCATGTTGTATCTGAATCGACTCCAACTCCGCCACAAGGTAAAGCAACAAAACTTTTAATTGGTAAATCACCTGCTATTAATTTAAATTATACATTTAACACTTTAACCCTAGTAAATTGTGTTTATAGTAAATTATTACCCAACTGATTGAAGTCCAATTTCTGACGAGCTAATGGATTTGAACCAAATAGTACAGTGTACGATTCACTATAAAAGGAAACAAAACTTTAGATATTCAAATATCAAAAGCATTATTCAGTGTCTATACTAAGCACCTGTGACACGACTGAATTTCCTCAAAAGACGCTTTTCTTGGAGCAATTTTCTTTTTTTAAAAAAAAAAACTGTAATAATCATGTTTAAAAAATATTTATAAAGATAAATTTACTTCACAGTGAGACACTAAACCCGTCTCTAAAAGCCGCGCCCATATACTTTTCAATCTACCATGGTGCTCAGGATGTGAAGAATTGTCACCACATATACACTGATGCTTCTGCATATACGTATCAAAAGCTAGACCTAAAAGAAAAAAATTAAAAAGAAAAAATTATAAAACTCACAACAAAAAAAAAAAGAGTTTTTTTTGATACAAAATCTATTAATTTGAAGCAATCAAACTAAAAGTTTGCTAAATAAATCAATAAAACACTAACCAGTAGTAAAAATGTGCTTGATGTCTGTAGCTATCGGTTCTTGAGGGCTGCCAGTTGGAGATAAAGTCACCAAGGGACTGGAGAGAGCCCTCGAAAGTGGGCGAGCAATAGGATGACGTGAAAAATTGGTTACTAATGTCCCATATAATTATAAAAAAATAATAAATTAAAAGTGTAATATAAAATATACGCAAATAAATATTTTACCTTCAATGTCCGATTTACAATTCTTTACATTCTCAGTTACAGGTTCTAAACATTAATATCAATTTAATTAAAATAAAAAAAATTTTTTTTTTAAAAAAACAAAACAATTATTAACCTTCACTTATTGTTTGAGAAGCGTGGCGCATCATAATATCGCGCTGCTGTTGAAGATAGATTTCTCTTTGCTGCCGTATCATCTCAGAATCTATCGTGTTAGATTTTTTATCTGTTAAATCGATGACTTCCTGATCTCCCAAAGCCAACGCAACAGCTGCCTCAGTTTCTTCTTCAACATTTTCAACGTGATTTTTACTAACAGCTCGAGTTAAAACTGTTTGACGAATGTGCTATAAAATAGAAAAGAATCTTAAAAAGTGCGTAAACAAACATAATAAATAATTAGTGCATTAATGGTTATAACTTATTAAAACCAAAAGCTTTGATAGTAAATGGTAAAAGCAACAATTAAATAAGCTTTCATTTCGATACCTTTGAATAGGGGGACATGCAGTTGAATGGTGGATTAAATTCAAACTCAAGATCATGCTCATAATACTCTGAAATTACAGGTATCGATGTCTACAAAATCGAAAAAACAATAAGAATTCGCAGATTTAATTAACTGACGCATGCTTAAGTTATACAATTTTAATTAATCTAGTTAATTATTGCACGTAAAATTCACATATCAATAAATTGTGAGGCAATAAGTATTACCTGTTTGAGCAAATTATGCTGCTGCTGTTGCTCATATATTTGTCTTTCTTGAAGATATCTTTCCTGTTGTTGCCTAGTGATAACCATCATTTGCTGGGGTTGAAGATTAGGATGACCCAAAGGAAGAGGAGCAGATTGAGTGCGGCTTAAAGGACGATGACCTGCACTAATTTTACAAAATATTTATTAGTTCATTATGTAATTATTTGATAAACAAAAAAAAAAGACACCATGCAATCAAAACATACTCGTATGTTCAATATACAGTATTAAATTGTATATCGCTAGTATCGCTAAAACCAAAAATAAAAAAAATACGAGTAATTTCGTTTTGAAAATAAAGAAATTTTGCTACTGTAATATCTAAATTCTAAATAATTTAATACATTAACTTACCGATGCAATCGAGCTTGCGCGACTTGGGCATCTGTAATTGGAATTCCGTGATATAGTCCAGACACTATTCCAGAAGTTGAAGTTCCTGTTATCCTTGATTGTTGTTCCAGAGATTTCATTTGCTGCGTAATATAGGCCGGACTTGTTGGTGGAGTAAACTCGCTTTCTAAAACTACAGTAAAAATGTGCCCATTTTAAACACAAACTTTTAAAAAATATGCAGGTACAGTTTACCAGGAAGAGATGGATAGAAAGGTAGAATGCCAGGTAAAACATGCCCCGTCAAAGGCATTCCAAAGCTGGCTGCGGCCATTGCCCTAATTTGAGCTTCTGATATCACGGTTACTTTACTGTTATCCTATATAAATAATTTATATTTAATTTTAATATCGATACACAGAAAAATTACATGCAAAGGAAAGAAAATGCGCTACAATAAATACTCCTGGATAATGCTATTTTTAATCACGGTCACGAATTCCTTCGCAGTTACAAATCGTATATACACTACATAAATTAGTCACTTTACTTTCAGCTCAAAATAACATCTGCTGACATGTTCTAAGTTAAAATACAAAGGCAAGCTCGATATATAAACAGCCAAAAAGCTCACTTAGTCTTTAAGGAAACTTGAAAAAAAAAACACTTTCTTAAAACTTCTGTTTTCAGTGAAACGTTAAAAAAACCTCAATAAAAAAAAAGGTAAAACTAAAATACTTTTCATTTTCTATAATTAGTTTAATATAGAACACTAAATATATATATATATATTTTTTTTATCTTATTTGTATGAAATAATAATCCTGAATTGAAAAAAATATAAGCGTAAACCGAGCTTAAATCAATTTACACTAATCAAAAAAAATTATAAGTTAAAGAAAGTCTAATTTCTTATTTTACAATTGAAATAGTATTGCTTATCATCATTTAAAGATATTTGCGCATAATGACAGCATTCATAAAAAAAAAAGCTGAAATTAAATTAGTATAAAACTTACACCACCATTGTTGTTACTTGATCCTGGAGGTTTCCCTAACGATATATTAGGCATTGACGTATGAAGAGCGTGATCATTCAGGTTACCCTGGCTGAGAACACCAAATGACGAACCGCTGGGCTCCTACAAAAATTGAAATTAATTATAACTGCAATAGTCGATTATTAAAAATATACTCACTTCTTGAATAGGCGTACTACCGCTACTAGAACGCGAATGCAAAGAAGAAACTCCATTTGGAGGGGAATTAGGACTCGAATCAGGAGTACTGCTTCCTGTGCCATCAACTAAAACACATTCAAAATTAATCTAATAAACGAATGATTAAAAAAACATAAACCTGAAAATATTTCGATATTAAGATAAAAACATAAACCTAAAAATTTTAATAAATTTTGTTTAGTTTTACAAAACACTTTATAATAATTTTCGTAGACAGTAACTGTTACTATGCACTATAATAATGAACGTTCTTTGAATCTTATAAACGTCCAAAATTATACCGGCACTTCAAAATTTACAAATATACTTCATTATGAAAATAGATACCGTAATACAAATACCTAATTTTAATAACTATAAAAACCGCTTAAATTGAATTTTTTTAAATTTTAAAGAACTCGTAATTCTTTTTTTTAATTTAAAAGTTAATCTAAAAAAATCGGGTATGTACTAGGTAAGGTATTATAATAATTTTAAAAATATAAAATTTTTTTTTAACTTTAATAAACATGAAAAAGTAAAATTACTTTTTTCAAAAGATAAAAATAGATTGATAGCCAGCCGTAAGCAGCGATTCTCAAACTGTTTAACATTGTGGCCCACTTGCGCGACCCACTACATCCCGTTTACAATTAATTTTTCGGTGACACTGAACTGATTGAATGGCTTATAAAAAAAAGTTATTTCTGTGACCGATCCCTAAATCCATAGCCTCCCGCGTGCAAGTGTTTAATTAGAGAACCTTCTGCAACAATGATTTTTGTAACGGTAACTTCTTTGGTTTTAGCTTAGCTTTTTGACCAGTTTAAGAGAAAGTTGTGGCTAAAAAGATTTATCATGGGAAAATTAATAATACAATCTTTTTTTTTTTTTTTGACAAAATAATAAGTTAGCCTACTAACAACAAATTAACAACAGTTACTTTTCGCGACCCATCAAAAATAATCTGAGAATCGTTGCTCTGGAGACTAATTATCCAGTTTTATTTACCAACTTATAATTATTATTAGTAAGAACTTGGAAAAACAAACATTTTAAGAATGGTTTAAATATCAAATGCAAGTTCGTGCCTCTTAAAACAAGTTATAGTTTATCTAAACTAAAACAATTCAAATGTTATGAAAAGAATAAGACGTTTTTTTCTTTTTTTGTATAATTATTATGAATGTTCTACCCTACTTGTTAAGGGATTTTTCCTCCTGTTTGGAAATCCTTTATCTCGCCGCCTCAAAAGAGGACTACACGTATTCCGATTTTCCAGGAGCACTTTCTGCTTCACACTCGATTGGGATTTTAAGTTGGGAAGAGAAGCTGTCATTTACAATCAATACAGAGAACATGGAAAAAGACAAAATGCATGCTCATTACCATCGTTTAGCAAACAAAATTAATCATATCACTAAAAACTAGTCATTTCAAGAGAATTAAAACCTACAGTAATTATTGTAATGTTAGTATTCAATTCAATACATTCAAATTCACATTGAAAATATTGTTATTAAAAATATGCAATAATTTCCATACTAAGTACCGTTACATCAAATACTGTAATTTTTAAATTTGTCTCTTAAATAAAATAAATGTTATTAGAGATATTCGTATACGACAACTAAATCAACAAACCATAATAATTTAATTACAAAGCAGTAAAAAAATCTAATTTGAAATTTTAACACAATTTATTTTAATTTTATTACTCCCAAAAATAAAATAAAAAAATTATTTAAATTTATGATAAAACACAAATATTTTTACTCTCGTAAATAAATTGCTAGAGAACCTTAAAGTATTATGAACTCAATAATTTTAGACTATAATAATTTCTAGTGTCCGAAGTTGAAAACACCAATTTTTAAAACATATAAAAATATAAATATTACAATATAACAAACCTGATTTTTGTAATGGATAATTATTATCGTACTTTCCGAGTTGAGGCGACCTAAAACATTTGAAAATATTTTAAATACCGTTGACTTAAAATTTGCAATAAAAAAAAATAAATTTTACCAGTTCTGGAAACTCGACTGAGAATTATTACTAATATTTGTTATGCTTCCTTTCTGCTGTCTCATTAATATTGTTCTAGCCAATTGTTTTTTCACTTCTTCAGATGCCACAGCACCTACAGTTAATAATTTAAAAATATATTTAAAATACAAATTATTAATACCGTATCTAAATTCAAATTTTTTAAAAGAAAATTAAAAACTAACATTAATTATTACAATATTAGCAGTAATGTATTTTTTTTTCTTCCAATTTAAATAAATAAATATAATGATAAAAGAAAGATCAAAGTGTCAACTAGGAATAATATTATAGAAAAAGTTTTAAATTAATAAGTAGGAGTCATGATCACAGCAAATTTTAATTGTCAAGGCATTCAATTAGTTATTAAAAAGAAATGGCGAATTTAAGACGAGTCAAAAACTTTCAAGAGCAGTGCCCTGTTATCAATACATAGGCCTATAGCATAAATAGGTCTTCAACAAGCAAATTTAATAGCCACTTCGATGTCATCCTAATCTCGAGTTAAATAATGAGAAGTGAACAAGAGATTAAAAAAAAAAAAAGAAAAAGAGAATTTAAGAATAATCGGGCTGGAAAATAAATTTCACATCACGTGATTTGAGACATAAATAGCTTAAGATGATAAGAGGAAACGTCAACACTAAGTTCTTTTCTATTTTTAGTGCTCATTATTTTCTATCCCTCGAATAAAAAATTCTAGCAACAAAAAAAAATGCTTTTCTATTGTGAACGTTAACTTAAAAGTTTAAAAATCTTAAATATACATATGCATACAGTAAAGTGTACCCTTGAAAAAAATTCGTTGTTTATAAATTTAAGGTATTTTCAAGGCTAGAAAATGTAAAGCAACAACTCATCAAAAATAGTTTAAAAATATATATATATAAAAGTTTAGACTTTTAGAAACACTTTCTAACTTAAGCCTAAACCAAAAAAAAAGAAGAAATATAATCTGGTTCGACTTAACTTTGTTCATGTGTCCCTTTTTTCTTGAGAGCTTCCAGCTTTACTTTTTCAAGTCTTTCCTGTTCGACCCGGTTTTCCTCCAATCTTTGCTGTTCTCGATACTCCTAAGTCAAATTTAAAATAACTTATTATATAAACAAACACAATAAATAGTTTCAACAAAATTCACTCAAATCATTTTTGTTGTATCAACAGCAGACTTAGCCTACGCTTCGTAACAAACCACCAATATATATATTTTTTAAAATAACAGTCATAAAAAATTAATAAATTAAAAATAATAATCTTAGCTAAGTCTTCGTAAATAAAAAGTGTATTTTAAAATGTAATAAATTACTATTTTCCAAAAATTAAAAAAAGCAACAAAATCCATAAATAATTGGAAGCTACTGTACTGTATAATAGACGAGTTCAAAAATAACACATTACTCAATTTATAACTTAAAATGTGCTAAAAAAAAAATAACATTAGCATTTCAGTTCAAAGCACAAAATAACCTTCGCAAAGCTGTATTTTTAAATGAATTAATCAGCATATTTTAAAAGACAATCAAAAATCTAAATTTAGAAAACGTGTTATAAAGCAGCTGAGAACCAACCTTTAACATGTTTTTTTTTCCTTATAAAGTCACCCTACCAAAAATCAATAAGCGGATACCATTTAAAAAGTTTATCCGTTTCTCCTCGTTACCTCTACCTCACCCACTTTTAATTTAATTTTTAACAACAAATACATTAACTAAAGAAAAGAAAGAAAGAAAAAAAGTATTCATGCAGACTTCATCATAAATGAATATAGCAAAAGTCATGTAATTGACTTGTCCTCCTTGAACTGAACGACCTTAAATCCCTCGTAATAAATTTTACAAGAGTAAAATATCAACAGTTCGGAAAATAACTTTATTATCAAACAACTTTTTTGGCACTGTTTTTTGTTTATGCTTCTCTTTCTCGTAATTTAATCTGATCAACTTCGAACCCTAATTTCGAATTAGATTAGGAGAGACGTAGGCACAATATCAGATCTAATGAAAAAGTTGTTTTTTTTTGTTGATTTTCTACAAGTTGTTTGTACCAGTTGTACCAATGTTGAAATAATATTACGGAACACCTACCGATAGTTTATTGAACTAAAATTGAAAATAAATCGCATCAATTTATCAACTACTTGCAGCACGATTAACTAAATAATAAAAGTCAGCAGGCAAACACGAAAAAAAAAATAAATAAATAAAAAAAATAAGTATCTAAGTACTGTTGAGTACAGTACATGAATTGATTATTGATAACATTTCACAAATTGCGTTAGACTTTACCATAATTTAACTAAGAAAAATAATCTTATCATTACTGAAAAAGTAATGCAATGCTTGGTTTAATTATGTCTAGGCCTACTCATCGTTATTAGGTTAAAAACCAAATTATCCTTAAACTCTGCTAAAGTTTTAAAAGTTAAAAATCTTGATCAAAAAAAATATATATATACGGTACAGTATTTATATATACAGTATATATAAAAAAAAATTAAACGTTTAGTTGACATTGACACGTGACCTTCATTTCATTTCCAAACTGAACACTATTAATATTCTATAGATGCTCCGCTTTCGTGTTGTAAAATTTTATTTTTAAAAACAGGCGACTCCCTTCTCCAAATCCCTAATGCCGCCACCAGCATCCCCCTCCCCCTGCATTTTCCCCTCACCCGCCCGCGCCAACACCCAAAAGAATCGCAAAATAAATAGAAAGTAAGATGGCGACCGAACGAGTTCGTTATATTTTAAATGTACTACGAGAGAGATAGGCTCATAGCAGAGCTATTTGCAGCAAATTTAAAAAAGGAAATGGGCGTACTTTACACTGTTCCGATGACGTAGACCCAAATCTATTCCCAACCCACAACACACAGTGCTGCGGAGGGTACGTGTATACGTAACCACACAGTTGATATCAGCGCCAAATGTGCTGATTTGTGGGTGTTGCAAATTCTCAAACGCCAGTTTGTAACTGCTTCTAAAAATAACACCTCCGATTCTTAGGATAAATAAAATATTTTAAGTTTCCCAACATTAAAAAAAAAAAATAGTTTCGCCATCTGTGATATGTTTAACAGAAAACAAAACTAAAAAAAATTGAATTGTGACAAATTCTCTCCCTCTTCAACACTCAAAACAGGGTAAGAAAAATGAACAAATAATAATAAAAAAAATAACTCTAATAACATCCACTGGGTTTCTTTGAAATTTGAGCCTCTTTTTAAGTTAAATCTTTAGCAACGTAAAATTTCAATATTTTTACTTAAAAGATACACATAAGAATATGACGTATATTATAGGGCTCGCCTTCCGTATGAAACGTGACCTTCCAGAGTTAATCCAATAAACAAAATAGCTCAGACAAGAGTAATGTGATAACTAAACAATATAAACACTACTCTCCGGGTTCTGTAAAATCAGAGAGCACATGGGTGAAAAAAGAGTTGAATGACTTCACAAATCAAGACAATAAACACTTGAATGACGTCAAGTAACGTCAAACAGTTTATGTGCAACATTTAATCCGAAACGTTTCCCTCCCACCAACTGTAAACTTTACAGATATTAAAAAACAAACTTAATAACTCAATGCCAATTTTTATATCAAGAACTGGAACTAAGATTTCGAAAAACCCAGCAAATATAAAATCGGTTAAAATTTCTTTAGGCTAAGGCTAATTTTTAATTTAAAAAAAAGCTGCAACGTAAAATGTTACCGTATTTAATTCGAATTGTTTACGTAAATTTATTCAAAATCAAAACTTGAAACTCCAAATAATCTAACTAAAATAAATACCAGTATATATAAAAAGTTTTATATAATAACCATTGTTATTTAGTTTTAAAACGTATTAGTTTTGAAAAAGCTTCAACAATAATTGACATCAAAAATGCATAAAAGCGTAGGGAAAACTATATAACATAATTTTAAAAAAACTAAAAATTCTATTAAATAACAATCTGAACTTATAAAATTAAATTTTAAAAAGTGTAAAAAAAAATGTTAGGTATTAATTTTAATTCAACGCTTTTTGAAATAGTCCCGAGATCATTTCAATACAACAACACAAAAAAAAAAAAACACAATGAAACACTTCAATATTATAAAATAGCTACTCACAGTAATGTGTTGTTGCAACTGCAACTTTTGCTGTGTTTTCAGTTGCCTTTGTTGATGCTGGAACTGTTCAAGCAAAAACTGTTGTTGCAACTCGTGTTGTTGTCTCAGTTGCCTCAATTGTTGTTCCAACGAAGCATCCATCACCAAATTATTTGCCAGAGAAACATTGACAGTGGGATTGTTGGCGTCGTTCAAGGTAATTACACGCCGCGTAATCACTGGAGATACTATAGACGACGAATTACTATTCACATCTTGATTAAAAATAAAATAAAAAAAAAAATCAATAAGTAAAACAAAAAAAAAAATTAAAGCTGAACTACAGTGCATACTCATTGGCGAAGGCTGATTTGGCTGCTGGGATGAAGGAGTGTGAATTTCCGACGTGGCCATCCTTGGACGTGAAGTAGCTGCAAAAGAAATTGAAAAAACGGTTAAAAAAATATAACACGGTACCGGTATATCAAACAAAATGATAAAATAATTAACCTATAAAGGCAAAAATAAATACTGTAAATAAAAACAGTAATACAAAAAAAAAAGTTTATTATTCATAGAATTGAGAAAAAAATATCTGTAAACCGGTATTATAATATTCGAATATAAAATTATGTTTGTTGGCATTTAATAATCATAAATTTATTTGAGGCAATGCGTAGCACACGAAATGTTAGCATTCAAACTGTGTACTATATGAAGCTTCTGTTTTGTTTTTGTTATTTATCGAATCCTCCATTTAGGTAACGTTGATAATTATGTAATGAACAAGTGTGTGTAAGAAATAAAAGTGTAGGTGTAGCTGTGGTACGGAATCGAGAGTAATAAGCGAACGCAGCACGCGAGCCATTTTGATTTCATTAGGTTGACCTATAAAAAAAGTGAATGGGAAAGTTCACGTCATCGATCACTCAACTGCAAATAGTAAATGTTCAACGTGCAATAATAGGTTTGAGAGAACCTCCATAAAACATAAATTAGCCCAATGGAGTATACAAACACAAAAAAAAACATGTAAATTTCCTGCTAAGTTAAATAAGAAAAAAAAAAAAAATGTTGACAACAATAATTAAAATTCGTTGAAATTTAATAGTGGAAAAGTTTTTCAACGTAATAAAAAAAAAAATACCGGAGTAGTATTTAATAATACACTGATAATAAATTCCGGCTAAAAAATACATAAGATAATTTGTAAACAATATTATTATCGCCGATAACTTTTAAATTTATTCTCGTAAATGTAAATGAGTCACAGCTTAAAAAAATAAAACTTTTTTTTTTATGATTTCCTATCTTATATTTTTTCCAATGAACTAAAAATAATTTCTACGCAGAAATCGTGCAGCTTTATATAGATAAGCTTTTGAGATAATTGCTGAATGCCACTCGAAATCAGCTGATTAGTAATATTAAAAAAAAAAATAATTTCAATGCTAAAATAATGCTAAAATACTTTTTAATGGCCTTGATTGAAGCTAGAATGATTTAATTTTTTAAAAAAAAAATTTTTTATCAAAGTTTATCTTATCGTCATCATCAAAAGAAACGCGATGTTGAGCAGCACCAACCGCAGATCCATACCAAAAAGCGAGGAAAAGAAATTCTACTGCCTTATTCAGTAGCGAATCGTTTTACTAAGCTGTGAATGAAAAGCAGGGGCAGAAAATGTGAATGGAATCTTTTTACACTTAATATTTTTATCTGAAGTTAAGCAAGAACAGGTTAAGATTTTTAAAAGATCCCACTTCCTTTCTCTTCCTCCTTACCCCACCCTTCACAACACCCAATGACGTCAATTTAACGTCATTCTTGTCGTTCATCTCTCCTTTAAATTAACAACCGCACACCAACTGACAAAAAACAATCCCAGAATAACTATCATACTTTGTTTAGACGACCTTTAGCCGTTTTTTTCTCCTTACATTTTATTCCAATGGCACTCCAAACTAAATAATACTCTATGCTAAGTTTACGTAAGGCACTCCGGTAGAGTGTCGGCGCGCTCATTTGATCATTCACACTAAGCTTAACTGTTACAAATGCAGCGCAAAATAATATCATACACAGTGCTTGGTGCTCGGGAATTGGGTGCAGTTCAATATTAATATACATCTATTGAACTGCAATCAGAAAAATGCAATAGTTCAGTGGTTCCATTATCCATAAGTGGGATACGCAAAGTGATACTTGGGGTTACGCCAAGTTTCCCTTACAAAATACTGCGTGTGTGTCCCGTCCGCAGTCTATTGCTTAAAATAAAAAAATACACCGTACGTGTAATTTAATTATTCGCATATAAATGCAATAATAATGTATAATTATCTATAACATTATTATAGGGGTACAACTTATAATTATTATTCTCGTCTTAAGAGTACGTGATAATGTGATCAAACTAGTTTGGAGGCAACTGAAATGGTTTACAAATAAAAGCTTAATGTCTTATAATAATGTACGGCAAAAACCAAATACGGAATATACGGTATTGAAGAAAACTTTGTCGTTATGCTTTTATATGCGAATATTATGTCATGTAAATTTGTATTCATTGATTTTATTTTATGACACACGCCTCTCTGGCTCTCTCTCAGCATTGTCTGAAACTTCCCTCAATAAAACATCCCGGGTACCTGTATACTGTACATACATACTTCGCCAACGTCGGCTAAGAAGTTTACGTACGTCCGTGGAAGCACCAAAAATATCGCAATACAGTACAGTACATAATTATATTGTTAAATTGCTGTAGTAACAAACAGTAAGTCTTAACGAAGGTTACATGACGAGGGGTTCACAGTCAAACGCTTCACCAACAAAAAGATCATAGCCTAATCTAGCCTTTTAACATAACAGTTCTTGCAGTGACTCACTTAACAAGACGATACGTGTATTTATATTGGTGCTGGCCTATTTATACGAATGAATGTAAAAACAATGACATGTGAGAGCAATATCTCAAAATTGTATTACCCGTGAAATTTAGATATTTTTCCCATTTGATTTTGGTCTCAATTGTTTATTTAAACTACCGGTATTAAGAAATCGAAAAGGTGAAAAAAAAAAAACATTAAGATGAATTTTTAAATCTGTTCAACTTCAAAACTGTTACTGCATATTATATTTTTAATACAGTCGCAGAAGAATTCAAACTTGTGGACGGGTCGAGTTAAAATGCATTCAAACTATTTATAATGTTATTAGAAACAAAATCTCTGTTTGATAGGTAATACGAATGAGTAAATAATAATTTTACTAAAATAAAACGTGATGTAATTAATAATCTGCCGGCACTTTGCTGTAGGTACTAGGATATGTAAGCGGCATTATTTTCCCCAAGCGAAGAAAAGATTATCCGGGGAGGAGCAAAACGTTTCTAGGAAGAGGTTTAATTACCGTAAAACGTCTCTTCGGATCATAAAAACGCTGTTTCTATGATTCGCAATACTTTTTTACATGCTAAAATAATACCTTCACAAGTTTGTCTGATAATTACAAACCAGTGGCTATGCAATGCGACACTATTTACAAAATACAGTACACGCAACTTGATTTTGCTGTTCTTTCATTTTTCTTTTATCTTAAAACCGAAAATTGCCAGTACACAATTTAATTAATTTAAGGCAAAAAAAAAAAAAAACACCAATACAAATAAGACAAAATAATCGCTTTCTCTCTGTAATAAATACCGGGTGTCCGAGAAGATCCTGAACGATAAAGAATTGCAATAAAAAAAGAACTAGCCAAGATAAAAACTTAAA